>JBAMBJ010001883.1:0-191490 GCA_037043495.1 Drosophila recens | reverse complement strand
ACCCAAAGTTTAAGAGTGCTGATAGCTTTTGCGCTGTGGAAATGTGTGTTTGTAAGGGGACCAGGTTGTTTTTTTTTTTTTTTTTTTTTTTTTTAACAATAATCAAAGTTGACAAATATACTACCAAAAAATATTGCAATTTCAAAATTTCTGAGGTCTTATTCAAAAATTTCTTTTTTTTTTTTTTTTTAAAAAATGTTTACGAGGTAAAAGTCTAGTGACGAAAACATTTTTGTAACAATTTCGATAGCATCAATTTTTGTGACGAATAATTTAAGGACACATGCCAAATGCTTCCTGCAGAGCTGAAACAGAAACTGTGCTGAAACTGTGCTGGGAGACAATGAGGCGAAACACCTGCCAAAGCACCGACACCTGGCTATAACATGGCTTTGATTGAACCCATTTGGGCAAAGAATTAAATCTGAATTGCATTACATTTCCATAGAGCGAATGCGGAAAGAAAATATATAGAGAGAGAGGAGGCTCAATTGCGTTAATACTGGTAATTAGTTGGCAATATCGAAAGATTTAATTTGAGCTCACGTCGGCCCCAAAACGGTGCGAGGCGATCAAGTTTGTTGCCTAAGTCTTTTGTTAGTGGCGCGAGCGTAAAGCAGAAATGCTATGCAAATAGATTGACTGTTATTGTTGCCATCGTCGTTGTTGTTATTGTTAATGCCGTTGTTGTTGGTGGTGGTGCTGTCAGAGTTGGAGCTGGTGCTGGCGGCAACGAATTGAATAACATGAAAAATGCGCTTACATTGCGATATCATCACGTTTATGACGCTGGCACAATTAATCAGCCGACATGCAAGCGCTAAAAGGCAGACTCCAACTCGATCTCCAACTCTAGCTCTAACTCTAACTCTGGCTCTGGTTCTGTCTTTAGTTCTGAAGAGACGCACAGCTGGCCTGTCTTGGTACCAAGAACCATAAACGTTTCTCTGCTCATCAAATGTGCAATTTATAACATTTTCCTATGCGGCAACCGCGGAACCAAAAGCCGACAGCAGACGCCTACGCCAAAATTGCAGGCACTGGGATCCTTTAACTCTACACTCAAAGAAATTGATGGGCAAGGAAAAAAAAATTACTATATGCAATTAAATGAGAAAGCTGTCATGATGACGCTTTTCTATTTTTCAACTCGTTTCAAAAAAATTTTAAATAGAATTGGGAACCAATCAGGAATAAGAGAATTGTAGTGTATTTTCTAAATTAGTGCTATTTAAAGAAGAACTAGAATAACTTACTTACTTACTTAGTTATGACCTCAGTTAAATACAAATTTGGAAAACAGTTATTGTTCAAAAATATTGAATAAAAGATGAAAACTATTGAATCAGTCTTATTAAGCGAATAAAAATTAATAATGAAATTATTTAAGTGTATTTTGTTTAAAGAAGTTGGAGTAAATTAAAAAAGTAAACTTCAAATTTAAGGAACATTAAACTGCAAAGTATAATCTTTCAATTTGTAGTACTTCTTTATTTGCCTGAGTGTAGCTGCGTATCAGTCTTAGTCTCAGATTTAAACCTGTAGTCAGGCTGCATGTTGCTAAGCCATTTGCTACAGTTATGGCACACAGGAAGAACTGAAAAAAACTGAAGAACTGGCTGAAATGGCAGCTGCCCCATCCGCTTGGATCGGCTCATGTGCCGGCGATTTGTATCGCCGTCTGTTTAAACTGTGTAAATCGCCCTAAACTACGCATCAGTTTCGGTTTCAATCTTGAACTTGCTTCCAATCTCTTTCCCCCCACCCGTCATTTTATCTCTCTCTCTTTCTGTCTCTCATGCGTCCCTCAATATGTTTATTTAAACGCTTTGCTCTGCAGTCGAGTCGAGTTGAGGAAGTGGTTTCGTTTAGCGTGCCTGCAACTTTATCGCGATATACTCGTACGCGATATGCGATGTAGCGGTAACAAATTGCCCTGCCAGGCCTCATTGGTTTCCCTTATCTGCCCCTCTTTATATTTGCTCAGATCCTGGCCCAGTTCTAAGCCACTTCCGCGTCACATGCTCACAATTAAAAGTGCACACAGTTCAATTACGCAGAGCTGAGAGTGGAGGCACTTCCCCCTTTGCCAGGTTCCAGCTAGTTAGGGTCTGGGTCTGGGTCTAAGTCTCGGGCTGGATCTCGGTCTCGGTCACAGACCGATCTGCAATTACGAGGGTCGACGACTTCTTTTTTGTTGCGTTCTTTATTATGTTCGTTGCCAATTGCGCAACTGTTGCAACTTACAACCAGCAACTGCCTCGATAATCATTCAAATTTACAAGAAAACAATCAAAAACAAATTCCTAGAACACAAATCGACGAAACTCATTTCATTTCAATTAAAGTTGCACGCCGGCTTCGACTTCGACTTTGACTTCAGAGCGTACAGCAGCTCTGAGAAAAGAAACGAGAAATTATCTGAGCTTAGCACAACGATGTTGGCAATACCCTACAATACAGGTGCAAAAGTTTTGAAGGTATGTGGAACGGTTACAGTAAGAATCGAGTAGTAATTCGAAGAGCTATCGTAATCTGAACCTGGAAAAACTTGCAACCTTGATTTAAATATATTATTAAAACATTAATTATTCAATTTAAACTATATTCCAGATGTATATTGGAATTATGTTTTATTTTTCTAAAATCAAAAATCTCCTAATTTCACTTGCTCTCTCAATTCATAGTAACAATTAGAAAATGTTTATATTTGTGTATTATAATTATATATTGAATATAATTAAGAGCTAAAACTTTTTTAGATTCAAATAATTTATACATAAAATTTAAAACTGTACTTAAAAGAATCTTAGATTAAAATAATACATAATAATTCATTTAAAAAATTGGAAAAGACCTGTCTATAGTTAACGTTGAAAGCTCTCACTAAGTAAATTAGAAGCGTATCAAACTTCATTGGAATGCGACAGTATCCTCTTCAAGGTTAGCTCATGAGGAAGACACGGGAGGCATAAGAGCGTGCAACAGCAACAGCAACTGGCGGGCGGGTGTAGTAATAGCGGCGAAGAGAAACAACCCAAAGAAAACAAATTTAAATAAGACAAACGTCAACCAATTACCGTCAATCGCATTTCCCGCAACGTCGACGTTGTTGCCAACCTTTTGCAAGTTAGTAAGCTGCAAGATTGCCAAACGGGATGGCCTAAGCAACGGGTGAGGGCGTCTGAATGCGCATGTGCAGTTACGAGTGCAACTGCAACAGCAACAACAACAGCAACAGCAACTACTGCAACAACAACAACAACTGCGACTGCGACTGCGTCACACGGCACGCGGAGAGGTCAAGAAACTGTGCGCGTCATTTGAATAAGTTGGGAGCAGCAGGAAGATGCAACGGCAATGTGGCTGCTGAAATCAAATCAAATCCAAATCAAACAAAACAAACTGCTAGCAAAGACACACAACAACAACAGCAACAGCAACCAAAGCAGAAAAGCGACAAGGCATCGAACAAATTTCCATGCTGCTGTGAAATTCCACGATGCGACGTGGACGAAGTTGTTCCCAGTTGCTTGTTGTTGGTCGTTGTTTGTTTTGTTGCTATGTCTATGGCTTGTTCTATGGGTGTTTTGGGCTCTGAGCGCAATTATCCATCGCGTATTTGCTTTGGCTTTGACTTTGGCATTCTGCCATCGATGTTGATGTGCTTGTCGATGTGAATGCGAATGTGACTGTCGATGTTGATGTAAATGTGAATGCGAATGTGGATGTGAATGTGAACGTGGATGTGTTGCAGCCGAAACCTTTCTTCCACTTCCACTTAAATTGCCCATGACGAGCTGTGCGCACTGACAGCTGAGCAACTGCCTGGCTGACAGTGTGCCCAGGTCTATATCCAGCTGCAGTGTATCCATCATCAGCATGCGATTCTCATGCGAAAAGGTCAACAACAACAAGCAGCAGCAGCAGCAGCAACAGCAACAAGTTGGTCTTAGAATTTCAATCATTGACTTTGGCCAAGTGAAATGCGCCAATGATTCTCATTCGGATTTAGGATCCATGGCAGCTGCTGTTTGTTGTTGTTGATTTGTTTGGTTTGTACCCAACAGCAACTGTTGCAACTTTTGCTGATGCTGCTGCTGCTGTGCGTCGCTCGCTGCAACTTTGTCGCTGCGCGTTGGCCACTTTGTTCTGGAGCGATATCTTGCAGCTTAAATTGCTGTTAGGCAACCGATCACGTTCGCTGCATGCATACAAAACAGTTTCAGAGGCTGTTGCTGCTGTTGTTGTTGTTCCTGATGCTGCTGCTGTTGTTGTCTGCTTGCAATTGGCCTGGCCATTTTGAACGCCAGTTGATTTTTCATTCGATCCATTTGAAATTGTTTGATGCCAGTTTGATATGGCCATGATAGATGCCAGCTCGTTACGACTGCAACAACGAGTACTTCAATCATATTCAGTCCCTGACAATGAGATTCGAACCGCTGGCAAGATATTCGCTATGGCCTGTCCTATTAAGCTGTAAGCCTGGCCCAACGACTTGATTCTGGCAATTAATTGGGATAAACGCATTGAATATAGAGATACTAATGAACTGTTCCCAAATGATTCACAAAAATATTTACT
Source organism: Drosophila recens (assembly GCA_037043495.1). Classification (NCBI taxonomy): domain Eukaryota; kingdom Metazoa; phylum Arthropoda; class Insecta; order Diptera; family Drosophilidae; genus Drosophila; species Drosophila recens. The sequence goes on along the minus strand of JBAMBJ010001883.1, from coordinate 186,903 downwards.
TAATACTTAAAAAAAATAATATTGAAACTGAATAAATGTTACTCGTATACAAATCAACAAAAAATTCTTTTACAATTCATTATTGTAAAAATGAGCATATGCACAAATTGAGTTTATTTAAAAGAGTCAATATTTTCGAGTATACTTTGTATTTACAACTACGGTTTCTTTTAAATTGCAATTTTTTTTTTTTAACTTGACATTATGTAATTATTTGAAGGTATATCAACAACTTAAATTATTATTTATTTATTTATTTATTTATTGTCAGGCTAAAAGCAGCTGTGTAGATTATCATCACTAACAAGGACTAATAACTTATTTCTACTTAAATTTAGTAAAATTAGTTAAATTAAATTTAAAAAAAAAATATTATTTAAATCATGGAAACTTTAACATAAATTTAAATTTTTTAATGCAAATTTTTATGTTCAGTACTTAGAAAATTTATTATTTAAAAATTATATGGAAATTAAACGGATGATCAACTTCAGATTGTATTTTTTGTAAATTAATAAGTAAATATATTAACATGTTATTTTGAAATGTTAATGTTGGTTAATAAGAAACAATGCATTTTATTTATATATTAAATATATCAGTTTAATAAAATTACCACATCATCCATTTATGTGAACAATATGTACGCAATTCGCTTAAATGCTTTAAATAATTATTTAAACAAACACAAAATCGCAGCCTTTTCTTTACTTAACCTTCACTCTTAACGTAAATATTTATTTACATACGCAAAATATTGATATAAAGTTTCTTAATGGATGCTTCGATGTAAGAGTTGTTGTTGTTGTTGCCGCATGAGTCAGCGTTAATTTTTGCATGCATACATATTTTATTTTTTTCCGTATTTCTTCGAATGATTAAACTGTTTAAATTGAAATTTCATTTAGTGCATGTGCGAAATGAGTTAAAAAGGCAGCTACGATGACGACAACTGCGGGGCAAATGCGCATAAAATCAATAGCTCAGCACACAAACATGCACACTTGGATACATATTAATGCACACAGATACACACGCTCACACATGCACTCGGCGTGTTGCACTGTCAACAGTCAAGTGGCAGTGCATTAAAATTGTAAACTTCAACAACAAACAAAAGCCACAAACAGACGCTCGACGCTCATTCGCCTCGCTGGCCACAGTCTCTCCACTCTTCAACTCCTGCTGCAGCCCCTACTCCTGCCCAGCTCTGCTCTGCTGGTGTTGTGTGTGGTGTGGCCTGGTCGATTGGCCAATTGGTTGCCCCGTCCGTTGCCCGCTTGCCAGCCACAAACAGGAGACGCGCATTGCAAAGTGAAGGTGGAGTACGAAGTGGAATTTGGAGATGGAGGTGGAGATGGAGATGAAGGAGGACAATGACGGACGAGAGATGTTGGCAATGTTGCAATTGTGCACATTGGTCGCCTGGTATCCGGCTTATAAGCTGCCAATTTCAAATTGTGCGTCACGTACACGCATAATGGGCAAAAGTAATGAAAACATATGAACAGACACGCAGGGCGAAGCAGCGAGTAGCTCACCAACAAGGGGATGTGGAGAGGACAGGAGGGAAAGAGAGAGAGAGAGGGAAAGAGCGGAGCAACTAAGTTAGTTGGAATGGCCCTGCACGCACTGGGGGCATGGCTTGCACATTTCCAGTAGGCAGTTGCGGCAATGCGATTGCAAATGCACAAAATAATAATTTGCAATACGCGCAGTTCAATTACAGCAGCAGCAACAGCAGCAGCAACAGCAGCAGCAGCAGCAGCAACTCCTTCGACTGTGTATCATTCTGGCAGTTTGCTCATTTGTAGCGTTCTTATTTTACAATACATTGCTGCAGTCATATAATTGATATGCTCTAAGTAATTGGCGCTGACCACGCGAGCAACATCTTTGCTGCTGCTGTTGCAGTTGCTGCAAGTGAGAGATCAAGCAAACGATTTGTATATCGATGGATCGATCATTCGATTATACGTCGGACATGCTGGCGACATACAGGACCACCCCACTGTACCTGCCAGACATCCATCTCGCGAATAATTGCATATCCGCCGGCAACAACAGCAGCAGCAACAGCAGCGGCAACTGCAACTGCGATAGCAAAAACATCAGCAATAATGCATTGTTACTAAATTTTGTTTATAAATCAAAAGGCATAACGCTTGGCAAGTCGTTTCAGGCGTTCAGTCATGCCGCACATCATGTTGTTGCTGCTGCTGTTGTACTCGTTGTTGCTGCGGTGTCGCCAGCATGTTGCTGTAGCTGTTCTTGATGTTGGCGCTTCGCTGAAAGCTTTACGTTTGATGTCGCCACATTTTGTGCTCTTTGCTATCAATATTGTTGTTGTTGTTATCTGTGTTGTTGTTGCTGGCACAAAACTGCCATTTATAGGCAATTAGACTTTGATTTTAGTTGCTGTTTGAATGGTTGCTTCTGCTGCTGCTGTTGCTGTTGCTGTTGATGTTGCTGCGGTCCTGCGAGCGCCATTAATGCAGTGTGTAACAAATCATGGCTGCAATTAGTGCGTGTTTATGACTGCTGCTGCCGGCAGGACAACAGAGGGACGCAAACTGGCAGTGGAAGAGGCAGGAGAGGCAAAGAGAGGGCAGTTTAAATAGCCAGCACCATTTCAGCGCTCAATATTTTGTACTTTTAGCTGTCTGTTAGGCGATTTTTGCATGTTTAGCGCAGCGCACAATTTGCATGCAACGTTGTCGTTCACATCAGCAACAATGGCCCCTGATGATGGCAACTGGACCAGTGTCCAATGTCTAGTGTCCAGTGTCTAGTGGCGTCGAGTGGCGTCAATAATGGCCTGTCGTTTGCCTCCGCTGTCATGGCCATAAACGCCCGCCGGCCATATTGTTAGCCGCATCAGTCGATAGTTGTTTTTACTGCTGCTGCTGCGGCTGTGGCAGCCTCTGCTGCTGTTGCACTAATTGCACTATCCATGTGCAACACACACACACACACACTTGCATATATGTGTATTTGTGTATAATTCCTTTAATGACATAGATCATGCTAATATAATTATATAGAAGCCAGCAACAAAAGCTGCTCTGATATCATATCATCAAATGCCAAAAGAGTGTAAATAAAATCGAGCTAGAATGCACAGAGAGAGAAAAAGAGAGGGAGAGAGAGGGAGAAGTTATAGTATTATTATGCAATTGAGCTAAAAGTTTTAAAAGATTTAAAGCATAGAGAGATAACTGGAGGGGAACTTAATTTGCATAGCACAATGTGGGTCATTAATGGTCCAGAAAGAGAGATGAAATGCTTGACGCAGTGCTCACGACTTTCAACATTTTCCCAAGCATTCAAAACTCTAAATAATTTCTATATTAAACGAGCATGAGAACAACTTGCAAATTTTTGACAGCAATAACAGCTGCAACAGCAACAGCAACAACAACGACAACGACAACAGAGACAACTTCGCCCCAAAGCGCCGATGATAAGCTCGGCAGTTGAAAGACGAATATCAGCAGTGATATATCAACTGTCTGGAGAAGCCGAAAAATCGAGGATAAACCCCAAGCAAATCGTTGGTCGCACTTTATGTTGCTGACGCTTCATCGCTCGCAGCGAGCCAAAGAAATGCAATTTTGGCCAAAAAGGCAACTGGCAATTGGTAACTGGCAACTGGTAACTAGCCACATTGAACAGATATAGAATACATGGCGAAAGGAAAATGTGCAAAATGATATTCGTCTATGACGATGACGATGATGCTTAAATTGTAAATGTTGTAAAAATTGTAAAATGGTCAAAATGGTAAATGGCGATGCGACCGTCGCGCTGCTTAAAATTCCAAAGCAAATTGCGGGCCAGTCAGTTGTGGTTGTTGTTGCTGTTGCTGCTTGTCGGCAACAACATTCAGCAACATCACAAACATCAATTGACCCTTTGGTGCTTTAGGATCAAGCGTAATAATCGCTAGCATAAAAACGCTTTGCACTCTTGCGCCCAGAACGGAACAACAGCAACAACAACAACACTACCATAAAGAACAACAACAACAATAGGCTTACAGGTAAGGGACCCCAAACATGCACTTGGTCTGACACTGAGAACTGAACTGAGATCCCCGAGCCATGCTATGCTCAGCATACATATGTGTGCCCTGCTCTGACTCCAACTGTAGCTCCAACTTCGTCTGCAACTCCGACTCCGACTCCAGCCAATAGCCAATGGCAATGGCAACGAATGAAGATGAATCGCCAAAGTCTCAGCGCATTTAATAAAACATTAATTTAAGCATACGTCTTACATACATCTATACACACACACACACACACATATATATATACATTCAATATATATTATATGGGGGTATTATCTATGGAGATTTCAATTGGGCCGCCAGCGACGCGTCTTCTTGCTGACAACTAGTTAGAAAATTGTTATAAACAAAAACTGCTCAAGAGCTGCAGAAATCAGCTGTGGAATTAGAGTAGCGCATCCTCGTCTTTTTGCACTTTTCGCTCGCTCGTTTTGCATTTTGCCTAAAGAAGTTGCCTGGCGGTAAATTTGGAACTTGCTTAATTTTGAAGCTAGAATTTCAAAAATTGCACACGAATTTTTGTTTAATTTTGTCTTGAATTTTCAAGAATTTTTTGTAGAATTTCTTACTATACTTCAGCACGCGAAGAGTATCGTGCACCAAACCCATTTTTAAATGAACTTCAATATTTTAAAACATTTTTAGTTTTTTTGGTTTTTCGAATTTGTAAGTAGAAATTTTTAAATAATTTTTTGAACAATTATTAATTTTACTAGAGTACATGATCATGAGCGTGCACTATCGATACACTCTACAATCTATACACTCTATTATCGAAATTAAGGGTGCATAATTAACGAGACTGTACTTACAAGTCCTACAGTGGTGGCGCGGAAATTGTATGTATACGCAATTCGTTTGTATACTTGAAGAACCAAAGCATTCCAATTGTAATTGTGTTATATCGCAAATTACAATAATACAAATTTATAATAATATTTTATTGCTTTATTTTTCTTTCTAGCATTTTTGAATATGTACTTATGTATATTAAATTATTTGCTATAATTTATAGATAAAATGTTTTTCATACACATACACCTGTATTATATCTCTTTATTACATATTAGTAACTAATAAACATTTAACATTAATAATTTATTTATTTATATAATATTTATAAATGAATGTAATAAGAATATCTATAATATATAAATTAACGCACTAGTTAGTCACGATTAATGAACTAAATTTACATTCCTACTTAGTCAATGAACTCAAATTGCTCCAAAATCTTTAGTTTAATCAGTACTTTTATTTAATTATTATTTTTTTCAAAAATCCCATAATTGAATTGTCATAATTGACAATCAAAATTAGAAATGCTTTTATTCTTGGGTGCCACAGAAATCTCTTTCACTTGAATTTGACGTACTTTTTTATAAAATTTACGTCATTTTTCAGGTGAAAGAGATTTCTGTGGCATCTCAGATTATTTACATAAACTTACATGTTCTTAACTATTTTAAACAATTCATTGATAAAGTTTCTTTTATTTCATTTAAACAATTAAATATACAAGTACATTTATTATTGTAGTAGTCTAATATTCCAACTACTATATAAGTTTAGTGACTGGAAAAGAGAGAGAGGAGTTTACTCTTATACCGCTAAAGAATTAATAAAAGATGTAATTTTTGGAAACTATTTCTAGCTTTTCCAGGAAAAATAAATAAAATTTCAATTTACTTTAAAAATTTCATAAATATTTTAATTTGTTTCTGACTGACTGACTGCCGTATCAACGTGTAGGCCAAACGGTTAAGATCAGAAAGCTGAAATTCGCACAACGTAACGGAGGCAATTTCGACCTGTAAGTGAGTCAAATTCGGAGACAAAGTTCAGGAAATTCCTTTTTTGTTAACTGAGATATCTCAACCAAACTCACAGATTGTATTTGGGACTGCGCCTTGATCAAATTTGGTCAGAATCTGATTGCTATATCATTTAGCTGTCATAGGAACAATCGGATGCAAATTAAAGTTTAGTATGAACAAATTTAATATAAATAATTTAATAATAACAAGTTTTATCTCCACTGCCCGCACTCTCTCGAACTGATATGCCCTAAAGAATGGCGTGTACAGCAGCGATTGCTTATTTTGAGTGCTTCACATATTGCAGAATAGTTTTTCATTTTATTTTTTACTTACATATCTTTTTTGTTCGTTTTGTTGTATAACACCCGCCTAAGGGTCCGATTTTGCACGCTGTCATGTGTGCCCTGATCCATGCAACAGGCTGACTCTGACTCTGAGCCAGAGTGCGACTCTCATTCCCAGTCCAAGTCGCAGTCGAAGTCAAAGTCGCAGTCTGAGTCTGAGTCTTAGTTGTAGTTCACGGCGAAACGAGTGCAACACGAACTATATAATGGACTTGGCATGCCATGTACGCTGCCTTGGCCATGTGAGAAGAAGACATCTGGCTGGTCCAGACTACGATCCATGTGTGTGTGTGTGTGTGTGCCCGTTAATCAGCTTTGCTTGCAGGCCTTTCATCAAAGCAAAGCGCAAGCGGCACCCACAATTCACAGTGGGCCAGACAGAGAACAGATTAAGCATACGACGTGTTGTGCTGTTATCCTCAACTGCCAAACGCCGAAATGGTCATCTAACGGAATAGCATGCGTTGACTTCGACAGCGACTGCGACTTGGACTGGCGGCAGTTCCATAATTTATGATTTGCAGCGCACGGCGTCCAAATGATCTATTGGCGTAGTCGCCTTCCAAGTCATTTCGTTAAGCGTCGCCGTCGATTGTGGATTGTGGCAAGCTGGGCTGACGTGGCATTGTATCGGTCCACGTCATCGGCACGGCACTTGTTGCATCGGCCACAAAGCATAACAGTTAAAAGTGATTTTCGCATCGCATTGGATGAGCTCCTACCCCCCCTCCACATCCCCCTCCCCAAGGGCTAGACAGTTATAAAGTGCGCCCACAAGTTGCCGTTTGCGGTCAGGCAAATGCATTTTGAAGTGACCCAACACCAACACCAACATGAACTGAAACTCCGCCCGTCTCCGTCACGTTGCCGTCGCCTTGGTAATGATTAATGGATTTTCAGTGTTGGCATCGATTGCATAGGAGTTACAAAATAAAAACAACAACAACAAAAATCAAAGCGAACCTCGCGCTGGTCATAAATAAACAAGAATGCATTGGCAGAACAAGCGAAAGGTGGAGCACGACCAAAGGCGCCTCATGTGCATGTTTGTGTGGGAGCAGTTACAGGGTATAGTGCGTATTTATCATTGGTAAACTTTATTCTTTACATTTACATTCAATTCGTTTAAAATTATGTGTCCAATTCAACATGGATTACCATTTAGATTAAAGGTCGAATTTGCGATTGATCAATTCTTGAAATACATGTATATGGAAATACATTGATATCGGCAAAATACCTTTTTTGTTTTTGTTTTTGTTTTTAGCAATACAATACAAATATGTACGGATACTTGTTATTGAGACTTGTGTGTGTGTGTGTGTGTGTTTATATGTATATATATTTATGTATATATAGAAATGATTTGCGTTAATATGAACTACGTAAATTTTAAACTAAACTGGCTACTTTAGATTATGATAGTTGGCGCCGACGTCGTCTCTCTCATCTCTCAAGGATTCTTCTTCTCTCAATTGATTTCGGTCACCTCTCGAAAATGTACAATTCGAACTAAATCGAGTTCTAGTTTTTTTTTCTCTTATCATTGAATTTTTTTTGTATTTTCTTTTGTTTTTTTGTTTTGTTTTTCTTTTTGTTTGTCAATAAAAACTATTACTATTGCTGCTGCTTCTTCTTGTGCAACTGTTGCTGCTGTTGTGGTTGCTTATGATGTTGTTGCTGCTGTTGCTGCTGCTGCCGCTGTGGCTGTGGCTGCTGTTGATGTGGCTGCTGTTGCAGCTGCAGCTGCTCCCGCTTCGGTGTCTGCTGTTCAATACGGTTGCTTCTCTGTGGAGGATCTGCCTGGGGCGATGACTATAATGGCGGCGGCTCGTAGTGGAAACCAGGATTGTTGAACTTAAACCGCGCAATCTCAAACTGAAGCGTCTCGTAGTTGATGTCCGCCAATCGCTTCAGCTGGTGTGCAATCTCCTGGGCATCCAGGCCGTTCAATGCGGCACTCAGCGACGTTCCCTGTCCCTCGTGGTGAATCTTTGTGTTGTGCAGCGTGGGCAGCGTTCCACCTGTTTGGATGGTTGTATATGATCGGGGCGCGTTTTTAACTACAAGTAGAAGCAACAAACCAGCTTGAGATGCCTCAGCTCAGCTCCGAGTTGGAAACAAATTCCAGACTTACCTTCGTAGATCACTTGATCCCGTCGTAACCGCTTGACGGGCAGCTCGCCGTTGATGAGTTTGGTGCCGCCGCTGGAGCCAACCGAATGGATGTTGGGAGTGCACACGAATTTGACGGGCTCCACGGGCGCCTCCTGCTGCTCGTGCTCGTCCTCCACGTAGGCAGAGTTGTCCACGACAATGGTGCGATAGCCGCCGCCACCTGTGTTCACTGCCGTTGTGCCACTCCCGGTGGGGCCGTCGATGCCACCGCCAGGCTCATGCATGTTCTCGTCGGTGAGATCCTCCTGGTCGACATGCTCCTCGACCATCTCGTCGTCATCCACCTCATCGTTGATGGCCTCTTCGACGGCCGCTTGCAGCTCCTTTTGGAACGATGCAGACGTCCGTTGTCCGAGGTCCTCCATGTCGTCCTCGTGATCATCCTTCTCGGATTTCAAGTTCATCAGCGTCTCGCCAGCTCCAGGCACCTTGCCGAACAAATTGAGTGCTCGGGTCTCCAGGGACGACATCGAGATGTCCTTCTCGCTCGACATCAGGCTGCGTCTGTACTTGCAGCGCGTCGTGTTCTTCCAGTCATTTAGGCGCTGCAACAAATTTGCGCGTCATTTGCCGCCAAGACTCTCATAACCTCCCTCTACTCCCCCCCTCTGCTCGACGAACAGCACATGCCATTGCCAAGAAACAACACAGCCGACAGTTGGTCGCTTTTAGCGCGTAAAACTCACCTTGCGCCACTCCTCCGCTGTCAGCGTGGGGCCCGAGCCGCATTTGTTGAGCCTGTCCGAGAGCTCCTTCCACTTTTTGGTCAAGTAATTCAGATCATAATCGCGCGGCACGCGTCCACTGGCGAAAATTGGGTCGCTCTCCATTAGCTCGATGTACATTTGGTACTGCTCCGAGGATGTTCGTTTTTTGCGTCGGTCCATTTTTGGATATTCACGCTATATAATTCGACAATGAAAACACTTTTTCCCACGGAAAATTGCACTTAAAACACGAAAAGTTGAAATCGACGCCACCAAACGCAAACAATTTGTATATGTATTGTATGCTATGTATTTTTTAGTGCATTTCTTGAGATTGCGGGACAGCGTTGCAAATATTATCGGTTATCGATAAAGCTGCTCTTCATGCGCTACGTTGCGCATTTTGCGTGCACGTTAAGGGCAGTATGGTGTTAAAAAAACCATGCGCGCAAATTGTATATCATACTTTTAAAATATGTATGCATTCAGTATCCGCAATTATTTCTTCATTATAGATAAAAATTAATAAGCCACACTAGCATGCTGATGAGAAGAATATAGACATTATTAAATATTTTAGTATTTTTCGCAATTGCGAAATATATTTTGGCTTGGCGTTGCTAAAGATATCGATACTCAAGAGTGCTGCCCAGCCAAAATGTAGTGCTACCCATAATCATACGGATTCATTATAAAGTGAATACAGCAAATTATTTTCTGTCAACTTTAAACATATATATAATTAGTTTATTGTGAAATAGAAACTTGTCGCATGTGGGAAACTGTAGGCAAATCCAGTGGCAACCGAAAGCAGCCATTTCACATTGCAGTTTAGCGCAATGACATAGTAAGAGCCATGCAAAAAAAGACGCATGTTCGTTTCGTAGCCATTCTATTGCGAGCAAAACCAGATGATAACTGAGCGAGAGAACGAGAGCGTGTATTTGTGCGTGAGCGTGAGCGAGTGCGAATGAGGGGGAGGGGGAGACGCGAGTAGAGACACCGAAACCCGACGCGAGTCCGATTCCGAGTCCATTTAATTCCAGTTCCCGGAGAACTATCAATAATTGCACAAAGTTGCCATCAAATAGCTAGAAATCATGGCCGAGTCGCTGTTGATTGAGGAGGCGCCTCCGTTCGTGGAGGACATCGCGTCCTCCGTCATCGTGGAGCCATCAGCAGCGGACGCAGTCGGCGGCACATTGCCAGCTGCGGCCATTCAGTTCGCAGATCTCACGGAGAGCGGCAGCGAAAGCGGCGACGAGCCGAACGAGGCGGAGCAGCAGCAGCTGCAGCAGCAGCAGGAACAGGGCTCCTCCGGCGCCGGCCACAACACGCCCGCCGCACGCTCCTCGCCACCTCCCAACTGTGCCATCTGCCTGTCCCGCTGCAGGCGCAAGTGCTTCACGGACTCGTGCATGCATCAGTTCTGCTTCAAGTGTCTCTGCGAGTGGAGCAAGGTGAGCAGCAAATCCTCGAGGATTTAACTCTTACTAACCAGTCTCTCGTTGCAGATCAAGCCGGAGTGTCCACTCTGCAAGCAGCCCTTCAAGACAATCATACACAATGTGCGCACCCTGGACGACTACGATCGCTATCCGGTGCAGTCCAGCTCGCCGGAGCACTCGGCGCTCAGCTTTCACATTGTCAACATTCGGCGACAGCGGCTCATGCTCCAGAACCAGGGGGTGATGACCAACAACGACGGCGACGACATCGGTGCAGCTGGCTCGGACGATTCCCAGGATGGCGCCTCCAACACGACGCCATCGCGATTCCAAGCGCCCTACACTCGCTTCGAGCCGTATCGCATGGAGCTCCTGAACTTCTATCGAAATGACCAGGACGCTCGTGCCGGCGGATCCCTGAGCATGCTCTGGCGTCGCTACGTCTACGATCGCAAGTTGTACGCGATGCCCGTGAGCGACAACCTAACGGGACAGTTTCGGGAGTGGAGCGCACGCTTCTACAGGTGAGAGCGACTATCGATATCGATAACAATAGCGATAGTAACGATAGTAAACTGGCAAGGATGACATCAAGTTTACTAGAAATGTAACAACCACGTGGAAACACGTGCGCAGCTGGGGAAATTCGGATTGCGGTTTCTGCTTAAGTCCAGATTCTTATCAGGTGGGAATATTATAGGAAGCTGAGTCAGTATCAAACGAGGGTGAGAAAGTGCTACACTTTTAATCAAAAATAGAATATGGGTTATAGATATGGCTGTGTTTAATTTCGGAAATATTTAATAGTAAAGCCCCATTCAGACGAGCACTTTTTCACTGACCTTTTTTGTCAAAAAGCGGTCCGTGTTGCTCACCATCGCTCACCGATGGAATAGAACGTGTTCTATTTCCATCGGTGAGCGTCGGTTTTTTATCGACAATTTGAAATTTTGTATGGTTACGCGACACGGACAGCTTTTTGACAAAATGTGACAAAAAGTGTCGGTGAAAAGTGCTCGTCTGAATGGGGCTTAAACAACTGGAAAACATTTCATTATCATGGGAATGTTGTAAAATTCCGACTGCAAACTATTAGAATTAGTCCCATGTGACTGTAATTAATATTCAAATTTATTTGGAAAGCATAAGAAAACTGGAGGATCGTCAGAAATGGTCAAGTTCTCTAAAAGAAGATGATATGGCAAAGGAAATTAATTTCTACTCATAAAAGATTTCGTTTTCCGACTGAGAGCAATTGAATTTCTGCTCACCTTCGTGTTATACCATAAAATATATTTATTCTGGATCAGTAATAGACAGATAAAGATCGATAAATTATCGATCATGCTAGGAACTCCTTAAAGTCACAAACTAATTGGTCTGTTTCACCTTTCAGAGATAATCCCGCACAGATGCATCGACTGATGCCGTGGATAAACCGGGACATTGTCTGCCTGTTGCGCACCTCGCCGCAGAATGTGAGTCCAGTGATGCACATGATGCAGGACATTCTGCCCATGATCAATATACCGACCCGCACATTCCGGCGCCGCCTGACGCCGTTCCTGGGCGAGCGCACCAATCACTTTATCCACGAGTTGTTCAACTTTGCCCGCTCCCCCTACGACATGATTGGCTACGACCGTGTCGTGCAGTACTCGGCGCTACTGGCCGAGGAGGTGGAGGTGGATCTGCTTGATCTGGTGCCCGGAAATGGCACCAACTCACCACGGGAGCCCGATGCCAATGCCAATTCCAGCAGCAATGCCAACGGCGAGTCGAATGGAAATGGAAATGGCAACGGGAATGGGAATGGGAATGGAACTGTCGACACGGGTACCGAATGGAGCCGCATGCCACGCCCATCGACCAGTGTGATTGTGACGAATCCCAGTGCAACACATTCCTTCAGCGTCACCATGGCCACCGACGGCAGTGAACTGCCGGGCATCTCCATTCGCCGCACGACCACATCGAACGTGGGCTCCCAAACGGTGGCCATCAATCTGAGCATGCGTCGACCCGCCAACGAGGTCATCGAGATCGACGACGGCGATGCGGCCGCCAATGCCGAGGTGGCCGCCATCAACGACAGCGGCAACCAGACCGGACGACGGCAAGCAGGCGCCAGTCTGCCCATCAGTGCCCACATTGAGCTCCAGAGCAGCGACTGCAGCAACAGCAGCGACGACGACGACGAATGTGTCTTTGTCCTGGAGCGTAAGCCACCTCATTTGCGTACACCTGAGCTGGTCAGCTTGGACTCGAACAGTGACTCCGATGTGGTCTTTGTGGACGAACAGAAGCCGAGCACGCCGCCCAAGCCGGCTGACGTTGACAGCGTCAGCCTTGAGCAGGAAATCGAGTCTGCCGTCTCTCCGTTGGCCCGAGAGCTGTTCATGGGTCCCAGCACCAGCACGGGCGTGTGCTCCACGTCCGGCAAGAACTGGAAGATGGTGCTGGCGGAGGCGCGTCGTCAGGAGCGTCTGCGCCCCAAGCGCCGACTGACACGCACACAGCATCGCGCCCTGCCCACGCTGACAGCTCCCAGCAGCAACAACAGCAGCGATGCCACACACTGGACCACGTCCAGCGAGAGCAGCAGCAACAGTGAGGACTCCAAAGCTGTTGCCACACGCAGAAAAAGGCGTGCAGCCCGCAAACCCACAGCCAGGAAGCGTGGGATGAACATCATACCTCCCACGCAGCTGAAAAGCAAGCGCAGAAGAAAACAGGTGTCGGAGGTGGAGGTGGACGTGGAAGAGGATGAGCCGCAGAAGGAGCACGTGGAGAGTAGCAGTGACAGCAGCAGTAGTAGTAGTAGCAGCAGCGACGACAGCAGCGAGGAGGCAGCTGCCGGCGACAGCAGTAAGAATCTCAGCAACTTGTTCGTATTCCAGATTAACTACAGACTTGATCTTTTTTAGGTAACGACAAAGCCAACAACTTGCATGATAACAGCAGCAGCAGCTCCAGCGATGGGGACAGCACAGAGAACCTAATTCTGAGCACCTTGCGGGATACGTTGAAATCGGAGTCTGTTGAGGATAGAAAGCCGCTCAAGCGAGAACTGGACACAGATGCTGCTGGCGGTGAAGAGACCTTGCAGCAGCAGCCCCAGCGCGGAGAGGAGGAAGAGGAGCAGGCGGACTGCAGCGCGGCAAAGCGAAGGCGGAGCTGCAACAGCAGCAGCAATCTGTCCAGTCACAGTCACAGTCAAAGTGGGAGCAACAGCGTGAACAGCACTCTCGCCAGTCACAACACGACCATGTCCAGTTGCTCAGCGTTGAGTCTCTTCAACAGCAACCGGGATGGAGACTTGACGACGTCACGACCGCTCTCAATGGTCCATGCCATTGCCAACTCCCTGCTGGAGCTCTCCACACTGAGTGTGGGCGGTGGTGGCAGTGGTTTGTTCAATGAGCAGTCACAGGGCGTCGAGGATGCGATTAGCTATCTGCGCAGTACGAACTCACACGCCCATGACGATGACGCACAGCTGGGCATCTTCTCGGATGCGAGCAATGAGTTGCAGCATTTCCAAACAGAGGCCGAGCCAGAGATGCCCATCGATGTCGTTGGAGAGGCTAATAGCAGTGCCCAAGGAGAGTCTGTGGATGCCACTGAGCACAACGATAACGATAATGACAACGATGAGATTGACCAGCAAGATGAGATGGAGGAAGAGCAAAATGAACAAGAACAGGAGAACGGAAACGATGAGGACTATGACGATGAGGAGAATTATGCAGAGGAGGAGGAGGAGGAGGATGAAGCTGCTGCAGCTGCCACAGCTGATTCCGATGCAACAGAATCCGATTTGGATCTAGATGCCTACTAAGAACGCCTTGCCGCTTGCTTAAGCATAAGCTGTTTTTCTTTATTTTAACATTTTTTTACTATTTGTATAATGTCGTCTTAACATTGGTCCATTGGTTAGATGAAACCGATGGATGGAGTGATGGGGGTTAAGATCTTCTTGTTGACTACTAAAAAGCCCCTCTTAATTTAGCTTGTAATCGATAGATATTATAAACAGTTAAGCTTAATCTACCTTTTAAGTTGTACATATGCAGACATAGGACATACAGTTTAAGAGATTTACATGGATACACATAGAGCTATATGCCTAATTAGTCTACACATCAATTGTATTACCCTCAACCCACCCTTCCCTGAAAACAGAAAACCACAGCAAAGGATATGCTCGCATTGGTAGACTCGTTTGTAAATTGTACTAAGGTAAATTATAAATATATACAATAATCAGATATACATTAATATACATATGTATATGTATAATATATGAATGACATAAGACTAGTTTATACAAATCTAAATTATATTGTATTTCGTGTGCGAGCATATCCAAAGGTGACTTTATTTTGCATAAGCAGTTTATCCCGTTAATAATTAATTTAGTTATTTGTAATCTAATAAATGTAAAAAATAATATCAAGTGAACTCACGAGTTCTTTTGATCCAAATAGTTTGTATATATACATATATATTCTTATGTCGAGTCCACTTCTAACGATAAGAGAACATATATTTAGAAATGAGACACGCGCGTTTCCGTTCTATACTCAAAAGTTCCCAAGTCAATAAAACGAATAACTACTGTGGATTGTCTAGTGACGCCTTTCGTGTATATAATGTGTTTTGTTTTATTTTTATTGAAATGGGCTTTATCAACTCGTTAATTGTTTACAATTCTATTCGTAAGATTATATTACTTTGGCAAAACACAAATCTTTCTATCTCGCTAAAAGTTCGCGAGGGTGGGCTGATAAATAATATTCAGTAGGAAAGCGCAAACTTTTTATAGAAATGTTAATTGGCACAATTTTATCCTTTTATTTATCTTGTTATCTTTTTTCGAATTAAACACTAAATATCTTGATTTAAAAAATGTTTACTTTCAAACAATTTTTTTTCGAGAGATTTCAAGTCATGTTGATAAACTGAATAGCTTTAAAACAGCGGTGGGCACGAAATGTGAACTAGGGAGCACAACAACAAGAATAACAACAACAACCCTATTAGAGTCTACTTAAGTTGGGAGCTGCCGCTGCTCCCGGAGCCACTGCGTGCCCACCGCTGCTTTAAAAGAAGATTAAGTTGACATGTACAATGAATCAATAAAGTTTGTATGCAGTTGGCAAACCAAACTTTAGGCAATGAAAAAACATAACAGCAATGCATTTAAAACAAATGAACACCTCAGTCACCTGACTTGGACCCAATCTGTTATGAGCAAACTGTTGTAAAATGGATTGAATTGGTTTTACATACAAACTCATTTAATGTATTTTTTTAGGATATTTTTGTAAAAAATCAGATAATTAGAAAAGTTAATGTTTTTTTAAATATTTTATGTGTCTTAAATGAAGTTAATAATTTATATTTCTGAAATTTATCTACTCATTTGTTCTAAATGCATTGCTGTTATGTTTTTTCATTGCCTAAACTTAAGGCCCTAAAGTTTGGTTTGATAACTGCATACAAACTTTATTGATTCACTGTAAATGGAATTCCATTCAAAAAGTTGAGTTTTCGCAACTTATCTGCCCACCCTTGTAGTTTAAATGTTGGTTATCATATCTTCTCTATTATTTGCAGTAAATTTACAAGTATTTGAGATATGTGTCCTATAAATTTTAAGCTTCTTTTCATACATATTTTTCATGGAAAGTTGAATTAATTTGCAATAGCCGATAAGACTTCTTCGATATATATATCGTATTACTGGAATGATCGATACAATAATGATAACAAGTAATCGGTTTTAAATCGAATTATGACACATCTCATATTTCCGTGACATTTGACAGTGCAGGAATTTCCGGCAATTCGGTAAGTTCAGAAAAATACAGTAAATTATTTATATTGAATAAAAAATAATGCGGTATAAATTTAATTTACGATAACAATTGAAGGTAAACTTTGCACATAAACAAAATGGAATTGAAACAGCTGAGAAATCGAAACTTGAGCTTAACTTGGCTCTGACTTTTACAGTTATTTGTTTTTTTTTGCATCAATTTTTTAGTGTCGCAGTTTTTCAGGTTGGATTTGGAGTGGCTTGTGATCATTTGAAGATTTGTTTGCCATCATGGGATCCCGTCACATGATTTACTGGCGTGTCTACGTCTATGCCAATAACTTGTACTCGATTTGTGGCGGCAACGCAATAAGCTTTCGGGATTGCAGCCCAAGCACATTGAGGTGAGTGGATTGTGATAGAGAGATCTCTAAATTAAGGTCGGATAAATGTATTTATAGACGTCAGCCAGGTGAACTGCATCGCATACTGGACTTTGCCAATCGGGATCTGTCGGTGCTCATACGACACAGTGAGATGGAGTTGATGAATGTCTTCGAGGTGGTGCAGGATCTCTTGCTGGAGGTGAAGCTGAACAGTGCCGAGTTTAGGGATGCACTGACTCCCTATCTGGCAACGGCAACTCATCAGTTTGTCCACGAGCTGATCAACTTTGCCTGCTCGCCGTACGATGCTCTCATCAGCTACGACTGCAACGTCAAGTATCGCGCCATGGAGCTGAGGGCAGAGGAGCTGGCCGCGGGGAATGACACTGGATTCGTGCTACTGCCGGGCATACAAAGCTTCGCGGACTTCTCACGGCTCGTGGACAACGACGAGTGCGTCGGCTTTGGCATGGATCTCGACACGGAGGACGAGGATCCCATGTTGATGGACGATTATTGGGCTGAGATAAATGCGCCGATCCTAAACGAACTGCGTCGAGTGCTCAGCGATCGTTCTGTGCAGCGTCAAAGTCGAGCACAAAGCCAGAGTCAAAGTCAGACTGCCAGTCAGGCTGCCACAGCTGCCGCTACTGCCACAACTGCAACTGCAGCTGCAACTTCATCGACTTTGAGTCCCAATGACATTGGCCTGGAGCTGGCCGTGGAGCGGAGCATGCTGGACAGGAATAGCAGCGACTCGGCATTTGCAGCTGTAGCTGCCCGACACGACCAGCGCGCCACCCTCGCCCGCAACTTGTCGCAACGGGCGGCGGCTGCTGTGGCACGGAATGCCGAGGCGACCCGCATGGCCCAGAGCTACGCGGCCGGTTTCGGGGCGCCGCTCATGTTCCCGCCCAGGCCAAGAGGGGGCGGAGTGGCCAAAAGGGGCCGGAGTGGCGCCTAAGCGACGAACTTGATCATAGTTCACACTCTCGCTCACTTACTCACACCTGTCGAAAGGCGAAAAAGGTTTGTGCCCCTTGTGTATTGTATTATGCACATCTATAATAAATAATAATATAAAAACGAGCTTAACGAACAATGAAACGAAAGTTTTAAAAGGTTGCCGGCATCAAATATTGATAGCCGTTAACGGTTAACGGCTAACGGATAACTGAAAAGGGATCTCTCATCAATAAGGACATGCCGTTGAAAATTGCGTGCCAAATATGCCTTTGACGCATATTTTTGCGTTCGCAGTCCTTTGTCTTAATTCAGCCCCGATTCCCGATTCCCTCACCGTTGTCAAAAGGTACCAAGTCCCTCGGCTGCCCGCCTCTTCCCCCTTTGGCCAATGCCTTGCCGCAATGTCGCCTGGCGGCGCATGAAAAATTGAATTACACGCACTTTTGCGCATAAACGAGAGCCAAATAAAAATTGAACAACAACAAGAACAACAGCAACAAAATGTCGACTGAAAAATGCGGCTGCAAGCGTGCCAGGGGGCCGGGGGAAGGGGCAGGTCGCTTGTGGTAGCAAATTTACGGGCAGCAAATTGAGTTAAGTTTTCTTTCATTTTTTTTTTGCAAAATAAAAAAAAAGGGATAATTTAATTGTCCCCGGGTACACAATGTAATTCAATGCATATTTGATTTTATGATTTCGCTGGTGCAGGGCCAAGGGGACCAGGGAGCGAAAGGTGCCTGGGGGGCCATTAATGCAAATCAATGTGTTCGCGTCCATTTCGTGGGAACCAAAAATGCTTGCTTGCTGGTTTGCTGGCCGAAAACAAAAAAAAATGGATTTAAATCTCGCCCCAGCTCAAATTGCAATCAAAGGTACAAACCAGGTATTTGACTTCAATCCTGGCCATCATCATCTGTATCATCTCACTTGGCCAACTTTGAGGGTGTCATCCTAGTCGGCACTGAAACTTAGCCCTTAGCTAAATGGCATTAGAGCCTCGTCATCGTCCGCGTCATCGCCATTCGTTCTTGTTCCTGTTCCTGCTCTTCATCCTCGCCTTTGCTGCATTCGCTGCTCGGCTGGCAAACTAATTTGCGTAATGTTGACGAAAAACTTTCTATTTGACTTGCTGACTGGTGACTCGCCCAGCTGACAGCCATTCAAATGAAAGACAGACGCCCGCGCCGAGTTGGCAGTCAAGAAATAAAAGCGAAACGCTTCAAACTTTCCCTACACCCTGTAACTAAAGCTCTAAAGGGTAGCGTCTGGCCAATGTTACTAAATTCCCCCGATTCTATATTCCATGGATCGAAAATTCAAGAGTTACGAGCTCAAAAATATAAAAAGCAAAAGAAAATTGGATTTTTACTATTAAAACTTATTTTAGCTCTTACTTTTTGTGTTTTTAATAAAAATTAAAAGCAATTAATAATTTAAAGTCTAAACTTCATTAAATTGTTAATCTATTCAAGCATCAACAGATATTTATCGTTAATATTCACAATCACTTTAACATTTATTTCCATTTCCTTAACACAAATTATTATAAAAAAAAAGTCATTTTAAATTAGTGAAATTAAATTCGATAATTTTAACCGAAAATTCAAATTTTTTGATGGTAACTTTTTTATCCGATCCAAACTTTTTTTATTTATTTAAATGAAATAATACAAAAAAAATGAATATATATTCGAAATAGATAGATTTTTTATGATTAAAAATATAATAATACAATCATAAAATAAATATTTGTTTTCTCCTGACTGGTCCTATAGATTGAATATATGTATTAATGTTTTTTTTCTTAATTAAGAATTTACATTAAGTTTGTCTTCTCCTGTTCAATTTATGAATTTACTATACAGCTAACTGAGTATAGGGTATATCCCAGTCGAGCAGTGCAATTTGCTATTTTTTCCACAGTTTCCGTTGCATTTTAAAGTTGCAGCTGCAGGTTGGCGGAGCTTAGGCGACATTGCATTAAGTTGGCTTAGGGATAAGGGTGTTTTGTTGGTTGTCGGTTTGGCAATTTGATTGCCAAGTCAGAAAGTTGCTCAAATTTAAGTTTGACTTGTAAATTACGCAGCCGAGAGAATTAAACGAGCCAGATATCACGTATACGCACCGTTTGATTCACACACACACTTGCATAAATCAGAGGGCACCACAACTAATGCAATAATCAGCGCCTTTATGTGAGTTTTATGAAAATGAGAAGCGAACTATGGAATGCCATGGATGATATGATATGATATGACGTGATAGGAGCTGGGCAAAGTGCCTTCGAGTGCTTGAATTATGGCGCATAAATGTTGAATTTTCGCTTATCTTGTCTGCAACAACAACAACAACAACAACAACAAACAACGACAATGGCGAAAAAGGAGAAAAATTAAAATAATTGCCACATTTGCCGCAGCAAGCAATTAATCAAAAGCCGCAAATGATATGCGGCAATTTGGCAATTATGTATATATTGTATTAAAGTATGTGTGTTATCCTGTTATCCTCACCCCCTCTCGAGTTGAAACCGCATTTTGTTAGCCGTTAAACATTAATGAAGGCAACCATGTTGTTGTTGTTATCATTCTTGTTGCTTGTCGCTTGTCGGTGCTTTTGATTTGATTTATGTGCTGGCATTTTTATTCACCTGCAAAATTCGAAACCTTCCATATCCTGCTGTGTACTGTCCTGCTCTGATTCTACCAATTCTCCTTCTCCTGGCCATGTGTCACTTTCATTTTTGCTTAGATTTCCGCTCGCGACACTTTCCTTGCAGTCAGTAATATTGTAAATTGTAAACTGTAAGCTGGAATGCTGCCGCACAGCGTGGCGCGTTCTCGTCTTGGTTTCCATTACATTGCAGCGGATGCCGGATACCGGATGTTGAGCTGATGTTGGATGCTGAAATTGTTGAGGTTCGCTCGTCACAAACATAAGCTGCTTAGCAGTGGCAGTGGCAAAGAAACGCTGCGATGTTGGCCTGGCAACTCGATGATGAGATTCGCCATGGATACATCGTGGCATCCACAAGGCGGCACAGCATGAGAAACCCAATCGGGGCATCCTTTAAACGCTCAATCAAAACTTAACTGGAGCAGCAATGACTCAATTTGCGCACTTCAATTCCAAAGTTGAATCAAGGAAAACTTTCAAATGCCAATGGCTAAGAAAAACACACACACACATTCAGCGAGCAGAGAGATATCGAGTGAATGTTAGGGGAAAAGGGGAAAAGGAGAGGCGTCTTCAAATTGAGCTGAATTCGCAAAAGTATTTGCCATGGTCATAAAATGCGTGTGAGACGCACGACTTTGCAGTGACAACAACAACACCAAGAACAAGTAAAGTACAAGGACAACGGACATGCCCGCGTTGCATGCAACACCAGCAACAGTGGCACTTAAAAGTTGCGGTCGTTACAAGTGCCAAGTGAAATGACAATGTTCGTGTCACGAATTGTGTGGTGCATGCTCTGTGGTGGGTGGTTGGGTGGTGTTAAGTCAGCCAATCGTTGTGTTCCATCTTATCGTAAATCGAAATTGATAAGCGAAAACATTAAAATCAAACATCAAGCGAAAATGCACTCACTACTAAAGTAAAAAGGGCAAGTGCATTACGAAAATGTTACACAATCAAAATAATGCGTATAAACTATTAAATAAAAATACAAAATATTTATACAATATTTAAATTTAAATTTACTGACGTTTATTTCTCATTATTTCAATTTAAATGGAAAATCCGAAATATGAAAGATTAAGCTTCAAAATGAATAAATTGCATTTGGAAATGAAATTGAAATTATATTTATATTATATTGAGCTGTCATTAAAATTGAAATTCAATCATAAGCTGTGAAAAATCATCCATATTGAGAATCATTTGCTGTTTTTACCATTTTCTCCCCCATGCTCCGTGCTCCTTGCATGTTTTCTTTTCATTTTGGTTTTGTGTGAGGTGGAGTTGGGTTGGGATTTCAGCCGCTAGCAACGACTTTTCGGCCTTATAAATGTGTGTCATAAATCTCCACATGAAATTTTTTGCCAATGCTGTTAAAAATCATGTTTCATATTTATCAGTAGGCGGCAACAGAGTCATGAGCTGCTGATGTTGGGACTCTTATCAGCAACGTCATCATCAACAACGTTCTCATCATCAACATAATCATCATCATCATCATCATCATCAGGTGCTGGAGCTGCTTGCCACATGCCACGCAGCTGCTTCACGCTGGCTTTTTATTGGCCTGTCTTCCACAGCGTTGAACTTTTTGGCAACAAATGCCTTGTGGCAAACAAAGTTTCCGCTGATGTGCATGGTGTGGTATTCGTACGTGTGTGTGTCACTTGGGGGTGACAAAAATCCGGTAATTTGTTCCTCAAGGTTAAATGTTAATGTCCACCATTACAACACATTTGACGTTTGTTTTATAACGAAGCAGAAGCGGCAAGGAAGAATTCAGTTAACGGGTTATGAGATGGTTTGCCAGTAGGCCAGCTCCACAAATGGTGCGTATACGTAATTTTTACGGTCTTGCTAATTTGCTGGCCCCGAAAGTTGCGACAATATTTTGTAGTTTGCTTTGGCAATCAACATAACGAAAGTTGCCGCATTATTTAAAAGAAGCCAACAAAAAACTGAGCCAAACTGTGGACAATATCCTTGCCTCGAGCTGTGGCCACAAATAAAATGGCTCAAAAGCAAGCACACTCACACACAGCAATAGTTTGTTGTGTATGTAGATGGGGGCAATATTTACGCATGCTGTTGGCCATTAAACAAAAAGGCAGCTCCAAGTCGCATTCTGCGGCCAGGCAATGGGCTCGTCTTAATGGCGGCTGCAAATGCTGCTAATGTTAATTTAAGAAAATATTTCGAACAACAGCCCGAATCGTACACACACTCACACACATACGTATGTATATCTGTGTTAGTGTTAGTGTTATGTTGTGTTGTGGTTGGCAACATTTGTGCAATATTATTTGCGGTCATTGAGGTTCACTTTGCAGGTCCTCTTAGGCTCCGGCCCTGGCTCTGTGGCTGGGCCTTTTAGTTTGCGGCTGCTGCCTGAAGCCAATTAATTGCCTGAGCTAGCCGAAGTCGTCTCAAGGCGGCCTGGACTCCTCAGGCTACAACTAATTAAAGAAATATTCGTTTAAAAATATCTTTGTAGCTTAAACACGCACACACCCACACACAGCTTTCATCCTGATGCTTTTGGGAAGGGGAAACGAGAGGAGGCCGCTCATGTGGCTTGTGACGTGCAAAGCAATCAATTATGGCAGTCAAGGAGAAGCCGTTTCATCACCAGCTCCATCCCATGCCCCTGCCCCCCTTTCCCTTATGTCAGTTGAGCTAAGTTTTGTTGCGAAAAATCGTTGCCTACTTTCAGGCGCGAGCGCGCGTGTCGACCAACAGTGGCAGCAACAAGCACAATTAATTATGTACATGGTTCTTTGTGGAGTGTTTCGGCTGCTGTTTTGTTACTCTCTCTTTCTGTGTGTGTGTGTGTGTGTGTGTGTGTACGAGTATTTGGGTTTGCCCCGTCTGTGTTTGAACAGGCCAGCACAAGCTGAGCCTTGAGCCTGAAGCACAGACGACAGCATATGCTTATGCATGCCTAATTACGACAAATCCTTAACCAACCCCCTCCCAACCACAGGCTATAACAAGCGCGAGCAAATGAAGCACACACAACAATACACACTCAAACAAACACATACACACTCAGCGCTTCGGCGTTCATAATTATGGCCGTATTTGGAGAAATTGGTTATTATGTGCCTAACGCCATTTGTCTGATGGACATAGTTTGTATTTGCGTGCGAGGGCTGCTCAATATGTTGACTTTATGTACTTATATATATTTATAATAAAAAATGTTATTTTACGAGGTAAAAGTCTAGTCACGAAAACATTTACATGCTCAAACATTTCTTATATCCAATGTTGTGACTAACAATATAAATTTTTTAAAAAATGCCTTTAAATACCTTTCTATCGATATATAGAAGATTTCTGTAGCTCCTATCGTTTGGATACTGTGGGGTGTTAGGACTTTTAACGATTTCCCGCTAAAGTAGAATTTTTCCAAAAAGTCGTAAGGAATAGTTCGACAACCATAAATTGAATTATCTTTTGAACCAGTGGTCGGATTTTGTTAACCGAGGTGTCCTTCGACGCGTATTTTTCAAAAGAATAGAAGTAAACAAGTAACAAACATTTCAGAAGAATAGTTAAAAATTAAGGTGAGTTTCCAAAAGTCTTAGAAAGCACTTTTACTAGTTACCTTGCGATGAGCATATAAATCCACTTTATCGGACAGTCTTAGCAAATTTTCCATACTTCCTGTGTATATTGCCAGTCGTTTTGCACCCTTCGTGATGCTTTTGTCACTAGCGCGGATTGCCGCCTGCAGTGATATTTTTGTATTTGTGACAACCCTCGTCTTTTACTTATGTTTTCAAATTGTTTGCTAATTCGTTATTATTGCCACTCTAGTATGCCAGTTAACTGTTCCATTGGCTATAAGGATACATGAGGATACATAAGGATCTCCCGTTGCTGAGTAGCCTCTACAGCAATTAGCCAAGTCTATCTGTGTGTGTGCATGTGTGTGTGTGTGTGTGGGCCAATAGATGTCCATTAATAATGCCTGTTGGTGGCGCCTCGTTATGCCAATTGGCCATCCATCAATTGTAATTAATCATGCTTCAAGCCTAACGAATTCCACTTCAAATTGATGCCGCAATTAGCATCGATATAAAATTCCATTTCAACTAAACCATGGGAGAAGCTCTCACATGTTGCAAGCTCTTGTGGCATTTCTCGTTCTAGCAGCACTCTACACTCTACAATCTAATATGCGCATTTCAGAGGCCGATTGAGGACTGACCTAGTCCATCAACGAAGCCGGAGACAGAGACGATGCGGACATCATTTGTGATGTCGACGCGTTGACATCTTGCTGAGGAGAATGAAAAGTTAACATGCCTGTCATAAATTGCGGCATCAACATCATGCATACACACCACACACTACACACACAAACACACACATATATATGTACGCACTGCACTTGGGGCTTTTGTCTATGGCCGGCGGAAAAATCACAACATAAATTTATCAACGCAGATTGACAATAGCCTGTCAGCTGGCCAAGATGGGGTAGGCCAAGCAGAAGGAGGCAGGGGAAGGGAGGAGGAAGGCGGCGTAGCTGGCGGCGTTAAACAAAAGACAAACAGTCTAATAGCAACGCAAATGAAGTCCAGCCACAGTCCACAGAGGCCAATGCCACACGAGTACACAGATCATTACCCACACAAACACACACACACACCCATTGGCACTGTTGTTATTGCGTTGCAAGTTTTGTGAACTTGCAACCGATTCACACAGAAAGCAGCTGGTAGAAGGCCTTTGGCATTTATGTATTAAATAGATTTTTAAATTACAAAAGTTATTGCTCCTTAAAAATTAGTACCAAAAGCAGAGAAAATTACAAGGTATTTTTAAGTATTTGTGATCGACAAATTGCGATCGTCGCCCAGAAAAACCTCAGACCTATTTAATGAAAATTTAAATACATATCTGGCAAAGGAAAATAAGTCAGAGCATTTCAAGGCGTAAAAAGTTTTAGATATTATGTAAATATTGTGAACTTTTATTATTTTATTGAGTAAAAAAGTGTTATACTTTGAAATTGTACTCTTAGAATTCAAACATGATGATATCCTTTTATTTAAAGGGTTAAAGTTAGTGTTGTAAAAACACATCGAAAAAACGAAAGCTCTATTTTCCCGAAAGTGCTATGTTATTAATGTAATTAAACTCAATCGTTTATTTGACCTTCAGTTATGTTGGTTAAATTAATTCCTTGACATTCAAAATATACTTTAAAATTGTACTCTAAGAATTCAAACATTTCAATAAAATTATTTTGTTTAGAAACCATGATCAATACGTTGGATACTAAGGATTTACATCGCTGTTGCAGATGAAATTGTAAATCAGCTGCAATAAGAATTTGCTTTTCACTTCCTTCACATTTTTAAAATTCTGTGTATAAAGACTTATGCTCTTTTGAATGCTCATAACAATTTATAGGGTATTACAGATGCAGTCATAGCTTCATTTTATTCACTTGGACTTATTGAAGGCCTTTGCTGTATTTTGGCATTCAAGTTTAATGAGTTTGCAAATTGAAATCGAATGTTTTTTGCCCAGGCTATGCATTTCGCAATGAAGACCTTACTTGTACTCATACTTTGTCGATGCTGGCATATCAATAAATATAGTTACCCATTTTTATAAATACTCGAAGAAATAGCCAGAGAATGATTCATTTTTTGGGCTATATGTGTGGGCGGCTGGACAGAGAACGAGGTGAAGAGTGTGGGCGTTCCAAGAAGCAACTGCGAAATAAGCAAAAGAATGAAATTATAAATAATTAAAGCTCTATATAATACCAGCTACAGATACGAGTACGAGTAGATGTACATTATGACAGCCTTGGGCCAGGCGACAATGAAAATGCAATGTCCATTGTAGAAAGAATGCAGAAGATTTCCACAACGAACGGTTCATCGAGCGAGAAAAGCGTCTGGTTTGAGGTGTTTTTTGTGGGGTGTGTGAAAGTGGAAATTCTTTCTATCTATTTGTTATTGTTGTCGTTGTTGTTGTTGTTGTTGCACGTTTTATTTTTATAAAACTCACCTCAAAACGGCTGATCATCAAAGCTGCGAGGCACTGAGAGCGACGAACAACATTCATTTTCATTTGTAGCACGCTCGCGAGTGGACGTGTCGCAGTTCCCAGTTCTTTCGATATAGATATATAGCACAAATACCTCTATATATATCTGCAAATATATATATATATCGAGTATATATAGTGACTGTAGATCTTACACCTGCCGCGCAGTGCGTAGGGTGCTTGAAGCACCAGTGCCTATCCAAGCAGGATTTAAGTGTTTGTGCCACAAAACTCCAGCTAACTTGCAACTCGCAACTCGCCAATTCGTGCAACTAAACGTGCCGCCAAGGCATGCGAATAAGTGTGCTTAAGTTAACCAAATACAAATTGTCAAATTGCAGTGCAGCCCCAAAGTGAGTGAAAAACAACAATTACAATTACAAAAACCCAAGAAAATGAATTGCGTTCAGTGCCCGCTGATTATGTAAAATACTTATTGAAAAAATGTTGAAAAATTCCTAAAACTGAAAAATGTCACCTGGCTGGGCAGTCAAACACTCTCAGCACCACAACTACGTCGCACCACCGCACCACTCACCGCCCACAGTTCGCAGAGCTGTCAAAATTATTTTCATCTCGTTTTGTTGCTGTTGAAATTGATGCATATATCTGTCGTTTTATTAACACATTTTAGCATAATCACATTAAAAATACATATAAATGGTGAATTTGATTTTTTATGAGCTTGTATTTAGTTAGCCATAGCCATTGGCATCACACGGCACAACACGGCACGGTGGATTGCTCATACGCCGCGTTTGCCGCGTTATTTTTAGTTCTATTCAATCAGCGACATTTTACTCAGCTTTTTACCCAATTCTATTTTATATGTGCCTTTCGCTCATCTCTCTGTGCTTTTCGGGCTCGTTTATTAGTTTTGCCTTTTGAGTTTTCCTTTTGCTTTTGCTTTGGCAATTCGCACACCGAAAATTCGTTTGTCTCTTTTTGGTCTTTTTTTTTGTTCTCTTCTCTTTTTGCAATCACACCTGATTGTTTATTTTCCGTATTTTGTTTGCCTTAACACATTTGATGTTCATTTCAATTGCTATTTTTATATTTATTTTTATTTGCAAATTCGTTTTCATTGTTTTTCGCGAACCGCTAAATAAACACGGCGATTAAATGCCACTCAATTTATGGGCTACAATTTTTGCAAATGGTTAAGCGCCAGCCCAAAAGTATGCAACAGATTTTCACCACAAACAAAACGTGAGATTTCCTCTGCGAAAGTCGCACACTGTGAACCACGCGGCGAATGCGTCATATTGAAGTTCAAGGTCGTCTACAGCGCAATTAAAAACACAAATATCGAGCTCTATTTTGCAAATTGAAAGAGATAATCACTGAATTTGAACGCAGTCGGAGAGAAACTAATATTCAGAGTGTTGCAAGTTCAATCTTGAAATTTATCTGAATTTTTACTCGACAATGTTCTTGATATTCTTGTTGAATGCTTCGTTAGGTATTGAAATGCCAGCTGTGCCTCTTCAGGTTGACTGCATTTGTCAGTGATTTATTAAAAGAGAGAGCATAACACTTGCAATATTGAGATATTGAGATGTGCAATTGCAAATGCAACTTGTTAATTAAGAGAGACATTTTCAATCAGGTTGAGAATGGGGAATATCACTTATCTTGAGGCTTGCAGCAAATGTTAATTTATTAACATTTTGCTCGGGGCAACAGCTGTCCATTGTAGCAATATTATATTGCTGCGGTTTCTTTTGTTGAAATGCAATTAAATATGACACACGTAGCTCATAATTATTATGAGCAGGCAGACAATGCTTGCCACATTACCATTACCATTACCATGTGTGGCATATGAATGCAATATCCATGGCAAATGGCTGCCTATTCGATGTGTTCAATCATGCAGACCTTGAATACGTAGTGCGTGTGGTGCAGTGGTGCAGTGGTGCAGTGGTGCAGCGGTGCAGCGGTGGTGCGAAGGGGATAATGCGGGTGGTTGTGTTGCCAACTTACCTGATTGCAATTGAATGGCAGCCAAAACTCAAGTGATTAATCATGCAATTTGGCAGCTACATTGCATATAATGCCCTCTCACTCTTTTCTCATCTCACTGTCTCTGTCTTACATTTGCAGCCATCACAGTTAACAGCAACGCAGGAGGGCCCCAACGGGCGCCTCGGATAAACAACAGGAACAGGAAGTCAAAACAGAGCGGTAGAAACCAACAACAGGCAAAGGAAGCAGAAGAAACAGCTGTAAGTAAACAATATAAAATAGTTAATAATTAAAATACACTTAATAGCAAAATCGTATACACTTAACATGAGTAAATATACATAAGTATATAAATAGATTCTCATTCATAAAGTGTCAAATTTGTCACAATTACAAATATAATTTGTTTAATGTTTTTCAGCGTTTTAAAATAATAATTGCAACTTAGAAATGCTCTTGAGATATTGGTAATAATTAAGTAATTAGTTAAGTAATTAAATTTTTATTGGATGAAATATTTATGCGCATAGTTTTAATAATTATTTTTGGATATTAAATTTTATTTTGAGTTAATTGAGTTAAAAATAATAAATGTAAACTAGACATGATTTTGGCTCGTCAATTTAATTTAAATTTCAACAAAAAATTGATCAGTGTTAAGGCAAGATAGTGAAACTATGAGTCTTATGCTTTTTTTTGAAATTTGTTTGAGTTACAATGAAGTACTATTATTAAGTACTCACAAGAAGTTGTTTCAAGGAAAGTTGTTTATTAAAAAGTATTTGTTTTCACTTTATCTTCCTCCCAACGTGTTTCACTCTCAGCTGTGGACTTGCGAAGTTTCCACTGCAGCAACTGTGTGTCTGACTTTTATTTATAGCCCTCGAATTTGCAGTTCTATCTTTAGGCCGTCAGTCTAGAGTCTCTGGTCTGCAGGCTGTCGTTGAATTCCGGGCAAACGCATTTTTTATTTTTAGAGTCTCTTCCAAGGGTCTCACACGGATTCGACCTTGAGCTCCGTTTGTTTGCTTGGTTGGAAGTTGCCAGCTCATCGCGCGGCAAATCCCTTGACTTTGTTCAACAAATTGAAATGCTCCACATGTCAGGCGGCAGCTAATGGACCTCATGACATGGTAGTGCCTTTGTGCCTTTGTTGTTGGCCAATTTTCTTAGCATTTTATTGAAAATAAACGCAAATTTGAGGAGATTGCAAGTGAAATTGTAGCTGCAAGTTGCAAACGGCGCAACTAGGGCGTAATTCAAATAGCCCAATGTGCGTTCCAGTTTTCAATGGAGTTTATTTTTAGGCTTTACATCGGCCCATAATACTTACACACAAAAACACGCACACACTCACACACTTAGATACTTAAGATGCTAACGAAAAATGCCGGCAGCTTTATTAATAGTCAGTCATTTGATGACGTCAACGGCAAATCTCTCTCTCTCTCTCTCACTCTCTCTCTCTGTCACTCTCACTGATTGTGTATTAGATAGGCAAATTACTTTGTTGCTGTAGGCCGCAATTAGCCGTGCTTTCTTGTGGTCTGAAGTCAATGCAAACAATGTGAAAACTTCATCTCGATTCACACA
Organism: Drosophila recens; assembly: GCA_037043495.1. NCBI lineage: Eukaryota > Metazoa > Arthropoda > Insecta > Diptera > Drosophilidae > Drosophila > Drosophila recens. The sequence goes on along the minus strand of JBAMBJ010001883.1, from coordinate 156,840 downwards.
CGTGCAACAAATGTAACTTATTAATGAGCTGAGCGCATAACTTTAGATACAACTACACTGCTCACATACATACATGCGCAGCTAAAACACAGATAAACGCACATACGAGCACAGACAACGACGACGGCGATGCTGATGCCAAGAATATCTTTTGACGTTTGTATTTCGATCGCGCGTTTGTTTGTTTGTATCTCATCGTCTCGCTGCTCTCTACACACAGATGCAGATACTTATATATAGATACACACACAGCGCTGATTTTTGTATATATTTAAAATATAATACAGTGCTCTTGTTTTTCTTTCGTTTTTTTTTTTTTAAATTTCTGTTTCGCTTTTATGCCGTTGTTGCCTCATGTGCTTGGCAATTTTCAGCTGCCTTCAGTCGGTTTTTACATTTCCAATCGAATTCTACGAGGCGCGTTGCAAAAAACTAGCAACGCATCGAGTCAAATGAAAATTTTATAAGATTTCTCAACGCGATTCGAACAAATATTGTTACATATACAACGATCTCCCAATTAGATAAATCGATATAAAATATATAAACAAATTGAACAGTGCTTAACTAAAATTTTATGTATGAATTGTGGCCTCGCATTACTGCACATTCTTCAACTGTTTTCTACTTTATAAATTGAAAAAATTGAATCAACGAACGTTCCGACAACAGATACCACTTACCCGCTACCCGTTCGCACGTTACGGTCTTTTATCTAGTCAAGTTTCGAGCCAATCGCATTTTATGATTGCCTCTGAGTGCCGCCTAGAGACAACAGCAGCAGGAGCAGCAGAGGCAACAACAACAGCAATCACAACACCCACAGCAACAACAACAGCAACAGTTTCTGTCATTTATTGGTGAGTTGCTGAGAAGGGAGAAGGAAAGAGAGAAGAAAGAGTAGAAAGGGGAAAGTTGGGGGTGCCTTTGGTTTGCGGTTTTGCATTTCGCTGGCCCTGCCAAATGTGTGACCCAAATTGTTGTGTGTGTGCGTGTGTGCAATTCAATTTCTATTCTCAATTCCTATTTCGTATTTCGCATTTCGCAGTTCGCATTTCCCATTTCGCGTTTAGTATTTGTTTTCAATCCTTGCGGTTCGTTCTTGTACTTTTGACAGGCAATCGCTTTATATCCATCATCGAACTGTCGATTTTTGTCACTTGCGACAGCTGGCGAATAGTCTGACCCATATACGAATACAAATTGATGCATTGCCATCAGTATATATTGAAACAAAATGCAGTTTCAATTGAAGCTGAAGTTGGCAATCGTCCAGGGTCAATAGCTCTGCAAGTCTTTGAACTCGATTTTGTAATGAACTCAAACTTGTTAGCATTTCCGTTTCCGTCTGCCATGCGCCTTGTACACATTTTGCTAATTTTAAGAATCAAGGTTAATGCTTTATCTATAGACTTTTACATATACTTGATGTATTTGTATGTAGTTAAAGGAAAACAAAACATTGAACAACTGTCCCCATCAATCTTCCCCCAAAAGCAGCGAATAAACAACAAAAAGTGCGCGAAGAGTTCTGACAAAATAAATAATAAATATTATTGTTGGTTCTATTCATTGCCTGCTCATCAATGAGACGAAATATTTCTTATTTTAATTATTCAAACGAAATTTGTAGATAGGCATATTGTGATTGTTGACAACCTTCAATGGAAAATTATAATTTATGATAATTATTATGTTGTAGTTCGTTAACTTAAATATTTGTAATACATTTAGAACAAAATTACATACACAATAAAATTGATTTCAAAGAAAATTCAATTCTCTTTCAGTTACGTGATAAAATGATAATTGCCTCTGTCAGCAGCAGACTTGTTGTGTCATTGATTTCACTGAGTTCGGATTTCACGCACATTATTTTTAATGCATTTGTTTATGGTAGTGCAAATTAAAGCACTGCCATTGCGCTCAAGGACATAAGTATATTCTCAAATTACTTTCAGCTATGCTTCTGCTTCAGCTTCAGCTGCTGTTGTGTCCTGGCCCACAAAGTTGCCGCTTTCTATGGCCATTCAAATTGTGCATTGAATGTGCTTTGAAGTATGGCAGGGAGACCGCCCCAGCTCTTTTAGTTGCTGCCCAAATTTAACTACATGTGTATGAGTGTGTATTTGTGTGTGTGTGTGTGTGTGTGTGTGTGTGTGTGTGTGTGTGTCAGGGGATGGGGAAGTCAGGGCAGTTGCTTTAGTTGATGGCTTCTATTATTCCCGGGCATGCCTTTCATTTTAATCCTTTCATCGCCAATTCAGAAATGCAATTGCAAAATTAGTTTCGCCGCACACACATGTGGTTCAACTGCCACGCCCTAAGTCCATTGAAGCCGAAGCATACTCCCACATTCCCCTCACTTTGCAACTCTTGTTTCGAGTACGCACAATTTGAGCGGACGACAAAATTTCTATTCAATTTGATTTTAAGCGTGTTTTCCAGTTAATTGCGCACCATTCGCATGGGTTGGCCAACAACTAAAAAACTCCTGTTGCCATCAAGGCAAGAAGGGGAGACAATGTGAACTTTTGGCCGCATTAAAGCAATGCTTTAAATATTCCACACGATAATGGCAAACAGGCGTACGACAATTAGTGGTGCACCTCGATGTTTATTTATTGGTGCAGGAAGTGCGCATTGCCACACACACAAACACACACACACTCACATTCGCACAAGGAGGCGCAACGAAGCGATAAGAGGCGTGGCTGTAACATTTTCTGCTGCTTCCCATGCGTCCCTGTCCATGCCGGCTGCTGACGTGGCGTATACGCAATATGCGCGACAGCAGCAGATTGCACGTTATTGCATTTATTTATACATACACATACTCGTATATACCATGATAGAGCGTGAGTGAGGAAGTATTTTTGGGCTTGATGTAGAAAATCTGTGTCATTTTTATTATTAAAAGCTTATTTTCGGTTGAGAATTTGCAGCTGCTTGAATTACTTTCCATTTCCACGGAATCCTTTGGGCAACTCAAATGGCAAATTCAAATTTCATATCCTCAACAGAGCAGATCAGAAGGGAAGTCCCTTCTGTGAATTGCTGCTGTGCTGTAAAATATTTCTCCTAGTTGAGTTTTCTTTCCATTCTCTTTAATGCAGAATTTATCAGTATTTATTTCAATCAAAAATAGCCTTAAAACTTTTTTTCATTGATGATTTCAATGGAAAATTCACTTTAAAATAGTTTATATGTACAGTTTGAAATTCAGTTTTCCCGATTGCAGCAGCAGTTGCAGTTTTGTATTAAGCTTTCTTGGACAAACTGAAAAATCGATTCGTGTCAAATGAAATCGAGTAGAAATATTTTATTGTACGAGTATTAAATAAAATAAATATGTACATATGTGTGGCATATTTCAATTGCACAAATGATCATTGTGTGGCAGATTGAGTGTGCTTGGGCGCACCTCAAGTGTGCTCATAACTAAGCTGAGTTACTGCCAATTAAATGGCAATAATGCCACGCCCTTTCCCGCCCTCCGTTTTCATGACTCATCCGCCGTGATGTCTACTCTTATTTACATTTGCTTGCCACATTTTTGTGTGACCCGCATTGAGTTCTCTTAAATAAACCGCTTTTAATGAAGCCAGGCTATAAGCAGATTTGTGGCTTAGAATATTTGCCAAGGCCAAATGAACCTAATGCTGGGTCCTAAAGGAGGAGGTGAGCAGTAGGTGAGGGGGAGGGGAGGTGCTGAATCTGAAGCTCGCGATTTACGACAATGGCGCTGAAATGGTCAATTTATTGTATGCTTTTTGTTTCATTCTTCCTGTTTTTTGTGGGTCTGTCCTTGTGCTCATTCGAATGTAAGGACTCGTAATGTCACAATCCGATTTGTATAGGGGGTGGGGGGGAACATCTTATGATGAGCTTAACAGCGGGAGGTACGCGAATTTATAATGATATGAATATCAAATTGACAGGACTTTGTCTCCTGCCGTCTAATCAAATCAAGTCTAATGATGTCTGATTCGAATTCTGTCTCTCTCTCTCTCTCTGTCTTGCAGTGAACCATGGAGCAATTTGAGCAGTTGTTGACGTGCTGCGTCTGCCTGGATAGGTACCGCATCCCGAAGCTGCTGCCGTGTCAGCACTCCTTCTGCATGGAGCCCTGCATGGAGGGATTGGTCGACTATGTGCGGCGTCAGGTGAGATTACATACATACCTACATATATCTGTCACACACAATACAACTTTCTCTATATACGATTTGTATCTGGAACAGAAGCCATAAATCATAATCACAGCAAATGCATAAGCCAAAGTGCGTGTATGTGTGTGTGACTGAGGCAATGTTTTGGGTAAATGCGGCGTATTTATTCAGCGACTACGTCACATGCCAAAAGCTGCTTAATAAATCGCTCGGCAAAAGCCCGAAAAATCGCATGAGGGAAATGAAAACAAAAAATGTGTCCAAAGGCAACATTGAGATGAAATGAGTTGGGATTTTCTTTTTCTTTTTGTTTTTCTTATACGTAATTTCTTTTCTCTCTACTCTTCTTGTTGTTGCTTGCGGCGCATTTGCGTCGATTTGGCTTTTCTTTTTTTTTTTTTGTCTTGCTGTTGAAAAATTATAAAATTTACATATAAACCAGGCGTACACGTACTTATCTATATATTTTACATATATACACATATACATACATATATATAATAATGAATATGTGTCTACTTCGCTACTTATAGCTTTGTGTTTGTGTTTGTGTGTGTATTTATAAATTTGTTTTGGCTTTGCGCCAAAAACACGCAAATAATTGGTAAGCATTGCCATTGTGTAGCGCATCCGCTGTGTTTTGGCCACATGGGCGTACTGCCAATAACTGTCTTGAAGCCTGGCCAGCCCTAAAGCTTAACTCCTTCTTAAGGCTAGGCCACAACAAGTGAAACAAAACAGAGATCAAAATAAGTAAAACACGCTCAAGATGCCTCAACAGAAATGTTTAATAATATGTTTTGAGGTTTTTAAAGCGTGTGACAAATTTTAAAATACAATTTACATTTGATATTGATAGTGTGTGCTGTGTGTGTTAACAGTTTATTCAACGTTTAATTGCTCTTGCAGGTCAAATGTCCCGAATGCCGCGCCGAACATCGCATACCCTACAATGGGGTCCAGGCCTTTCCCACGAACGTGACGTTGCAGCGATTTTTGGAGCTGCATATTGAAATTACCGGCGAGTTGCCGGATCCCACCTCAGGTAAGTTAAACCCTTCTTCCCTTCCCCCCTTCAACATCACTCATTCTACAAACGAAATCAATATTCATTGGCAAAGATAAACAAAGCGTTCAAATGGAATTTTGTTATTGCATTTTAAGTTGAACTGAAATATTGAAAACTGTATCTGACATTTTGTCTAACTAACTGTCCGTCCTTCTGCCCGTCCGTCTTTTCGTCTGTCTGTCTGTGTGTTTGGATATCCTTTTGTCGGCACCGTGTATGAAATTGCTGTGCAAAAGGCCATGAAAGATGAAAATTGCAATTGGCAATTGCACATTGAAAATGAGTTTTTCCAGCGTTTTGTTTGCTTAAAATATTTTTAATATATTGTACATAGTATATTGTTAAAAGCATTTGGGCATTGTGATAATTGTTATTACTTATTGGCACTGTATAAAAGCCAATCAAAATATATTAATAAATTTTTGCTTTGCAACAATTTTGCGTTACTTTAATTAAATTCCCGACTAAAATGATACACAAAGGAATAAAAAACGAAAAAAAATAGAGAAAATAGCATTGCCATAATATTTGGCTTCCAATTAAAAATCGGGTGCTTTGTGTGTGTTCAGCAATTAAAACTAAGCAAAACGTAAATTGATTTTGGTTCATTTTTATACCCGCTTTTAATACTTCTTTTTTTGGGGGAGTGCTGTGAATAATTTGGGGATCAGGTTGTAACCGTGACTATGCAAATAACTTGAAAGTTGATAGTCGAAGCAAATGACAACGACAGCAACAACGACAACGATAATGACACTCATCAGTAAATGCAAATAGCTGTTGGGAGTACAGTGAGTGCTGAGAAAATTCGCATTGCTGCAATCAACATCAAACAGTTAATAAGCAGACAAAGCTTCAAGTATTTTTGACAATTTTGCAACAATTGCTATGCAAATGTGTGGTGTGTGTGTGTATGTGTTTGTGTATGTGTGTGTGTGTGTTATGTGTGTGTTATGTGTGTGTATGTGTGTGATGGAGACAAAGAGCAAAAAGTTGCTCCTGCTGCTTCTGCTGCAGCTTTGGCTTTGGCTTTGGCAAATCCTTTCAAGCCGCCGCCACTGTTATGGATAACGGGATGCTATGATATTTACAAGGACTCGCAATCGCATGTAGTATTTGCAAATTCACTTTTCCATATGATTACACAAGAAAATACAGCCAACTATTGGCATAGCACAAGCATACTTCTCTCAGGCAACTCCCCCCAAATTCCTTTTCCCTTCTAACTCACACTCACACACATTTCTTTGGTGGGTTTTGTGTCTGTGTGTGGCAAGTTTATTGTCATGCCCAGCGGAGTGAGGCCGCAGAGATTGCAAGTAGAGGCGAGTTCATGTCTATGAGAATTGCCATGGCATAATGATTGGTACACTGCAAATGAAAATCCACTTCCACTCAAAATTCAACTCTGAAGTCCTTAAAGCATGTATTTCTTTAAGTATGAATTCAGGATATTTATACACAATTTAAAAAATGGCAATTTTCAGCATTAAAAAAATCTACTTGAATCAAATATTTCGTACTTGACTTAAGAAAATCCTGGATTATCGAACTTTTCTGACACTGCATCGGATTGATTTTATTATGTTTCGAAATCTCCGATTTCTTTTTCGGTGTAGAGTGAGAAGAAGCAGTCTAGAGGGGAGGGGTTTGTGGGTGAGAGATCCTGGCAGCAATTCATGCAGAAAAGTTTACTTTCCCAGCGACTGCGACTGCGACTATGCTTCTGATTCTGATTCCAACTGTGTCTGCTACACATTGTTGTCTGTTTAGGACTGTGATAAGAGGGGCAGTGATATGATGGGGGGGGGGGGGGTGGCAAAGGAGGAACCTGGCTCGTTATTTGCATTTGGCAGTGCCAAGACATCGGCATGTCCTGACAGGATGTGACTGCCAGCGACACATAAACAACTAGAACACATAGAATAACGCTTAGGTGCAGTTGATTTCTTGCATTTGGCGACACTCTTGAAATCGCATTAGCCCCCGCTTCTTTCTGTCTCTCTGTCTGTCTGTCTGTCTCTCTCTCATTCTTCATAGACCTCCCTGTTGCTATGTTATGCGATTTTAAGTGCAGTTGCAACTCTCTTGTTGTTGCCAAGAGTGCAAATTGATGGCTTGGCGGCCTGTCAACGGAACTGCTTGGCATTTGATTGCCGAGTCTTACAGTGAGTGTGACAAGTCACCGGATGGCTAAAATGGCTTTGATTATGTATTATTTTCCTTTTCTTCCATTTTTTGGTTATTTGGCAGTGGTAAACAAGCTGAAAAGGAATGTGAATTGATTGCACGTTTTCTGGAATGGCAATTGGAAGAGCAAAGTCAGTTGGTTGGCACTGTTGGCTGTCAGATGTGTGGCCACAGGGGAACGTTTTGGAATTGGGATTTAGCACGCTATGCGCATATTGGACACTTTGCTAAAGCAATTTTGTTTTAGTCTCATTTTTTAAATGTTTTGAATTGTTCGCTTTTCGAACATATTAAACTTTTTGATATTGAAAACATATATTTCCTTGTAGACAGATCAATAAAAAAAATATTTTGGCTGTAAAATATGTCTTTCTGTGGTAATGTTACAATACTTACGTATTCTATGTTCCACTCAAAATATTCCATTGCTAATATTTCTTTTTAAAAGCTCCACATAAATTGGAGCTTGTAAATTTATTCACTTCTCAAACGAAATTTTACAATTCAAACGTTCGCTCTTTAATGCTTCGTTCCAATTGATCCGCTGCTGGATTTTAATTCCAACTGTTCCACTTGAACTTGATGACTGGTTCACTCGCAAATTATAGAATTTAAATTTAAACAATCGCTCTCATTCCATTCCAATTGTTCAGAGAAGTCGATCATTGATGCACAAAAAAAATCACAAGTAAAATAAATAATTACGTATTAATCGATTGTGCTAATTTCACTCGACTTCTACTTTTTAATTGATCGCTCACTAATGTTCCATTTCCACTGTTTCTCTGGTTGCAGGTCAAATCATGGAGCGCTGCGGCGTCTGCTCCGAGAAGGCATATCTCTCCCACTGTGCGCACTGCGAGAAGAAGATCTGCGAGGACTGTAAGAGCGCACACATGGACATATTGAGACGCGAGATCACTCGCTTCAATTCACAGGTGAGTGGAACTCGCTGGTTATTACAGAATCCTTTTCATACATGAGTGAATTCGTTGCTTTGACAGATCCGACGCAGTTTACATCGGCTGCAGGACTCACTGGCCATCATCGAGAAGAACACGATGAGTCTGCAGACGAATGCGATCAGCGTGACGGAGGAGATCGATGAGATCTACAGACGAATCACCAAGGCGATTAAAGATAGATCGGATCAGTTGAAGGGCGAGATCGATCGTTATTTGGCTGTGGAACTGCGTAACCTGATGGCGCTGAAGGAGAACCTGGATCTGGAGATCACCAACATCACCAGCAACTGTGACATCGTGGACAAGTACATGAACGAGACCGTCGAGTGGGACGACTGCGAACTCATGGACACCAAGGAGATCTTCCTGAAGACCGTCGAGTTCCTGCGCCACTTCGAGTACGAGAACAACGACTACAGTCGCCGCGTGCGCTTCCTGGTCTCCATAGATCCCAACCAGCTGGTCATGAATCTGGCCACATTCGGAGACCTCAACATTGCGCCACACTCGACCCCGGGTGGTTCGGTGAGCAGTTCCCACCTCGCACCACCCAGCGCCCTGCAGCCCGGCCTGATGCGCTCCAAGAGCGATCATCGCCTGGCCACCCAGTTTCGGCAGCAGGAGGAGCGCGGCGGGTACAACGATGAGCCCGTCTTAGGCGGACGCAAGTTCGGCGAGCGACCTCAGCGCAGTGCCAACAACAACAGCAACAACAGCGATCGGTATGGCGACAGTCGATACGGGCGCTCCGAGTACGGAGACTACGACAACGACTACGAGAACGAGCCGGCGAGTCGTGCCGGGAAATCGTCGCGTTTCCGTTCGCGCTTCGTGCGCTCCCATCAGAACGAGGACTCGGACAGCGAGCAGCAGCAGCAGCGCCAGCAGGAGATCGACAAGCGCAAGGATCGCGTCCTCGACAGCGAGGACGTCTCCCGCGGCCAGCTGAGTGGCATTATCCGCCTCAGCGATTGTTCCCGCGTCGTGCAGCGACTGGCGGACATTGGCAAGGAGAAGAAGGAGAAGAAGTCCGACGCAGCTGTCGCCGCCCAGGCCCAGGTCCAAGCGGCCATCCAGGCCCAGAAGGCGGCCATGCAGCGCCAGCAGCAGAAACAATCCGCCGCAGCAGCCGACGAGGAGAAGCGACAGAAGAACACAGCACCCTCAGGAGGAGCAGCATCCTCGGCGGCAGCCGGCAGCGGAGAGTCGAGCAGCGAGCAGCGGCCCAACACGGAGCGAGTGTCGGCCTTGAAGAGAGGCGGCCAAGGGGGCAGCGAGGAGAGCGACAGCAGCGGCAACCAGGCGGCGGCATCTCCAGTGCGTACAGCGACGGCGACAGCGCGAGCCGAGGTAAGTGTGAGTGGGGCAAATGAAGAAGAGGAAGATGAAGAAGAGGAAGCTGAAGAAGAGGAAGACAACAGTGGCAGCAGCAGTGACACTGAGAGCGAGACTGAAAGTGAGAGTGAGGCAGAGGTAGAGGTAGAAGAGAGGAAGGAGGAGGAAAAGGCAAATGAACAGCCAGCTGATGAAGATGATTCCTCCTCAGAGTACGAATACGTCGAGGTGACAGCCAGTGAGAGTGAAGAAAACGACGCTGAGAGGCAGAGGGAGGGCGAGAGAGAGCAGAGGGATGCGCCAGTGATTAATGTGGTGCCGCAAGAGACAGAGGCAGAAACAGAGCTAACCGACAAGGTGGAAGGGCATGAGAATCAAACTGAACTAATAAGCGATAGTCATAAGCCAGAACCAGAGAGATCGACTGAAGCTGAAGCTAAAGTTGAGCAAAAAGCCGAAGCTGAAGTTAAAGAAGAGTATACAGAGGAGGAGGAAATTGGGGAGACCGAGGATGAAACTGACTCAGAGGAAGAGGAAGAACCTAATGCAGCTGCACAGTCCGCAGAGGAACAACAGCAGGACAATGAGGAGGAGGAGGAGTATGAAACGGATGAGGATTAGTTAGTTTGTCAGTCAGTTCGTCAGCTCGTAAGCTGCCACGTGTCGCAGAGCTGCTGCACAGTATTCTCTTGTTTATATTACGTATACGCCATGTTTGCCAACTGTGTTTTCTGTCCAACAAAAAAAAGATAAAAAAATACAAAAAATCTCTTCTTTATTTGTGTTCACTGTTCACACTTCCCCCCGCTCCGTAAGTCTGTACTCATAAAGCAAAAATTACTTACTGTTAACCGTTAACTATTTACCAATTTACCTGTTACCCGTTACCTGTTCACCTGTTTTACCTGTTTACCTTTTACCCTCTCTGCGCCCTAACAAATGTTTTGTTTTATGTGTACGTTAAGTTTCATTTGTTTACTTATTTATTTATTTCACGTTCCTTTTCTTATATTTTGTCTTGTGAACGCCCTTCATTTTATTTTAATGCTGTTTTGGGTCCAACCTTTTCAACAATAATAATAATAGTACAAAAACCTAATCGACTAATGGCCTTAAATGCACTACGGCATAGCCGAAACATCAATATTCTTACCAAAGAAAAGAAAAGAAAAGAAATGAAAAGAAAAGAAAGAATGTATCTTACTTAAAGTTAATGTCACAATTGTTACAGCTATAATTATTTTGTTGAAGAGTTTCGATCCAGCACGGGGACATCAGAAATTAAGAATTGTACAAAATTGTAGACTCGTATTCATTTTATTCATCATACATATAGTAATTTAACATCTATTACCTTGTCGTTTTATGCTTAGTTAGAGACTGCAAAAAGTTACAAATAAAACGAATTTTAAAAGGAAAAAATAGAAAATATAAATTGAATAGAAAAACCAAACTCGATTCTTTGCTTAATTCCGTTCTCTATCTGTCTATCTTTCTTTTATTTCTTTGTTTTTTGCAAGTGGACAAACGATGTGGTAGTGATGTTAATTTGCTTAAACCTTACTAAATATCTCTATTCAATTTTGGCCAGAACCAGAACCAGCTAAATAAACCGCCAAAACGCCAAAGCGAAAGCCCGAATCTCATACATCTTTTGCCTTTTTTGCCAATATTTTCTTTTTTTGATATCATTGTCACGAATTTCTGATGTCCGTTGTATATATACATATATATCTGTTGTGCGTATGAGTGTGTGTGTGTGAGTGCGAGTGCATATTTTCCCTCTCTTTTTTTCCTCATGCCATCTTTTTTTCTGCACTACATTGTTGCCCCAACACAAAGGCAATTCAATGGGAACATTTCAATCATGACTGTCAACGTTGCCGCTTCCGTTCTTGTATGTATGTGTGTGTGTGTGTGTGTGTGTGACATATGCGCACTCGCTGCATATTTGTCTTGTTTTGTTATCAAGTATTTTCGGCATTTTCCAATGTGCAAAAAGGTTGTTCGATACCTTTCGCAAATATCGATCAACGTAAAAAGCGCCAAATATTTTGATGAAATCTTTTTTTAGACCCAACAAGTCAAACGTTATTTTTAGTATCTCTACAATTTTTGCAATTATAATGATTGCATTCAAGCTTCACGTGAGCATTCCACAAATGTTTTCAGCTACCCTCGCTAGCTAAACAACAAGGAAAGAGTGAACAAAAAAGAAAGCTGTGTGAATCGCTTGCGGTGTGCGTCATATTTGTTGAGTGCCTGAATTTGACATAGCCACGCCCACCTATCAGCTGTTAGCGCCCCTCAACACACACACATCGTTTGTCAATAGCACATGTCCATTCACGTCCACATTCACATTCACATGTACATCAATATCCATATCCATATCCATATCCATAGACATCCATCACATATCGATATCTTTCTCTCTACTTTGCATCTCGTTTCGTTTGCTCGCTTGCAACCCAACGACAACAACAACAACTAACCAGGCTGACAGCGCCACAGACTCTGATGCAACTCCCACTCCTACCCAACAGTCCAAGCCGGCAGTCTCCGCCCAGGTGGCAGCTGTGAAGAAGACCCAACGCTCCGGCAGCAGCGACAGCAGCGCCTCCACCGAAAGCTCTGCCAGCTCTGCGGCAGCGGCGGCGGCAGCAGCTGCCAGCGCAGCGCCCAGCAGCGGCAACAACAGCTCACAGCAGAAGGCGGCCAGTACGTCCCGTTACTCCACGACACGAGAGTCGACGGCAGCGGCGACGGCGACGGCGACGCCAGAGAAGAAGCCTTTTGTCAGCCGCTTCTTGCCCCAGCACAGCAATCCGAGCAGCAGCACGAACGGTGCCGCGGACAAGAAGAAGGCCGAGTCCGAGTCGAGCACCGAGGAGGAGACCAGCTCGGAGTCCGAGTCCGAGTCGGAGGCGGAGAGCAAGCCCAAGACGAGTGCGGCGAGCAGCAGCAGCGCTGCCAAGTCGACAGCCAGCAGCGCTGCCAGCTCCACGACGGCGGCAGCGGCGACTTCGTCGGGCGGCTCGTATCGGGATCGATTGGAGGCGCGTCGCGCCTCTCGCGACGACACCGCCGCCACGTCCCGCAGCAGCTATGCCACGCCCAACTCCACCAGCAGCAGCGGCTACGGCAGCAGCAGCTCGACGCGCACCCGCCCCGTGCCCGCCCCCCATCATCTGAGCGAGAACGAGGACCGCTACGGCAGCGGCAGCGGCAGCAGCAGGTATTTCCATCCGAATTTCCAAAAAAAAGGAAAAAAATTATATATTTATTTAAACTAATAAAAATGTTCAATTTATTAACTAATTTATGCATGACTCACGATTGCAATTAATGTTTAACTTTTGCTATTGATTTAAGCCTTTAAGCTATATAACTGATAAGCGCCACAGAAACATTTACACTCACACACACACACGCACAACAAATGACAAAATGCAAAATTAATGAACTGTCATGTGTGTATGCTGCCCCTGCAGAGGGTATTTAAACAGGGTATTTAAATTTGAAAAACTTTAAGATTTGATACAAAAAATTGGAACATAAAAGTATATTTTATTTTCATCCTATTTTAATTAAAAAGATTTATTATTATTTTTAAAATTTTAAATTCGTAAACCTGAATATATTTTCAAGCAAAATTAAATTGAAATCTGCTTCTGCAAGGGTATTTCATGTTCGGCGTACGGAATACAACAATTCGATAATTGCTTTTTTTTTGACAATTGTTGACTCAGTTGCATTAATCAAATTTCAATTTTGCAAACAAAAACAACAACTTGCAAGCGATCAATTTACATTTTTAATTATTCACAATACACATAATACTCGTTTAACACACACACTCACATATTAAGCTATTTAACATATTTGTTATGTGTAAAACAATTGCCATTAAATTGATACGCATAATAAAATTAATTGATTTCTAGTCACTGTTCAATATGCCGTTGCCGTTGCAGTTGTTGTTATTGTATTTTGTAAACACGTCTGTGTTCTCTATATGTATTGTATTGTATGTTTGTATGTGACTTCTCTCTGCTGCAGCTTTGTACAACTGCGTGACATTGGCATTAGCATCGCAGTGGCCATTTTATTGCTCATACGACTAGTGTGCCGTCTAATTGTCAAGTTCATAACCTTTACATAAATGCCACCAAAGCAGCCTCCGCATCAGCCAGCTATAGGTAAACTTGCTAGTAGTCAGCCCCCTCACACCCGATTACCCCCAAAGTATCTATATATTTGTATTTCAAACTGTTTGCTGTATGTATCTGTATCTGTGTTCGTCTTTGCAGCGCACTGCCCGTTAGCATACCGTACATAAGTAGACCCTACCGGGCCAGCTACCGAAAGCGACTAGCGGATGTTACACGTCACATTAAATAATAGATGCAGAGATGCCCTTTCCTCCCCCAATCCTTTGAAAGATTCCTCTTTTTAGCAATGTTTTCATATTTGTTGTACCATTAAATGTGCAACAGCATTCACTAAATTGCCTTTTTATTCAATTCTTCAGTCAGCCAGTATGCCATACTTCATTCTCTCATTCATTAAAAGCCATTTGAAAGCTAACAAGAAACTAACAGACAGCTTGTTCTCCAAATATGTTTAGCTGCCCTTTGTGCCAACGAGTTAAATTTCCCCCAAGAAATAAAACAGACAAAATGAAAATAAATTAACGCAGATTTCATTTAAAGCATAAATAGCTTAGTTATAATAATTAAAATATATTTCAAAATTATATTAATGCTCTAATAATTAGATATTACGTATACGCTGTTAGACAATTCAAGCACTGAGTTTTAAAGTCGAAAAGGAAATTATTGGACTCTATGTTGCTGAGATTTTTCTCGGAATTGTGTGAGATTCTTTTAAATTGGTTGTGCGCTGACATTTTTGAGCAGAGGAAAAATGTTGTTGAATTTCGTCATAAGGTACAACCATTCAGCTTTTGCAGCATCTTTGAGCTGATGGTAAGGGGTTAAAGGTACAGGGAGGGCAGCTAGAACTTGAAATAAGTTGACGTATATACCTTTGATGGTGGTTGTGAAGGTGGTGTTGCTAGAAGCACCACTCAGTGGCTTCAATTCGATTCACAGTTGAGGAAGCAAAAGCAGCAGCACTTCAATGACCTTTCGAGTTTCGGGCAGAAGATTTCAACGAGTTGTCATTGTGTGTGTTTTTGTGCTATTCCTAATTTACTACAACGACAACAATATTGAATTATTGGGGTGCGAATTTCTCAGTTACATAATTACACGTTGATGCTATGAAGTGGTAGTTGTTAGCCGACAATTGTTTAAATATTGTAGTAAACAGTAAAATATGTACTTGAATATATGTGAGGATTTTGGTTTCACAGCTGGCTCGCATTTCATGCTTTTTTTGTTTGGCATCATTGATTGCATGCACATGCAGCAGTTTTTTGTTGTCAGTTATATGTTAACTTGTAAACAAGTGCGAAGCAATAAATCAACATGCCACGAGAATCAGTTGCAACGCATCCACTTCATCATTTTAACATTTCACAATTTTTTCTCCGCATTTGCTTGTTTGTTTCAATGTTTTTTTTTTCCTTTTTTGAACTGCAAGGGCATATTGAATGTAATCGATACAAGATGCAAAAGTTAAAAGATACAAAAAAGAAAAACTGCTGCATACTTTTGTGCGCTGTCTAACAGGATACTCTTATGGAAAGAACCGCACTCAAGTTACAGCTTCTTTGCCTTTGCCTTTACAAAATACACAACTAATGAGCTGTTTGTGTTCTTTTTTCCAGTATTTTTGAGTAGAATTTCATAAGTGATAAGTGTGTACTTTTGTTGTTGTTTTCTTTGTATTGTAGTAGTTGTAGTTGCTCTTTATTTTGTGTATTGCTTTGCCAAACTACCGCACTCCTCAGCCTCTCTATCCATAATTCTGCTCCTATCCAAGCTGTGCCAATTAGTTCCATAATTTCTTGTGTTTAACCGTCCGCTACTTTTGTATAACTTTTCGATAATGTGAAATGTGAATTTAATTAGAAACTTTGCGAGCGCATTGTTGGTTTTTTCGTTTGTATTTTAATTGAATTTGGTTGCCTAACAAATGAGCCTACAGCGGAGAACCAGGGATGTAAATAGTACCTAGTTATGTATGTATATGTAGTCCTCGACAACGACCTACATAGACTTTGACTCTAACTCCAACTGCGACCCGAACTTGAACTCGTTACACAGATTTAAGCTAGTTAAAAGTTAGTTCATTAAGCGGTCGCGGATTTGTCGAAATGCGCGGAGCTTACAAAGTTTTAAGCCAGGTGCGAGGCACACTGAACACTGAGCACATTAGATGAAACTGAAACTGAAATTGTAACTGAAACTGAAACACTGGCAAAGGCAACACCAACAAAACCAACAATGTAAATACAACAAATACAAAAGCAACAACAAATCGCAAGCCAAAAAATTGACTTAAAAAAAATAGCATATACAAATAGAAAACAAAAAAACGAATCAACATTTTTTGTAGCTACACAAGCCGCTTTCTAAACAAAAGCAAGAGCAGCGCCATTGTAACGCAACCCTCGCTATCCACGCCCACCGCCTCCTTCGATGAGGATGCCAATGGCACCGGCGAGGACTCGGACAGCCGCTACGGCACGGGACGATCCCGTTACCTGGCCATGAAGGAGCGTCGCACTCGACTGGCGCGCAGTCGCTCCTCCCATCAGTTCGGCAATGAAGACGACGATCTGGATGAGCCCGTGTCACCGACTACAGTCTCGCCATCCGCTTACTTGGCCTCAAGGTGCGCAGAGTAACCACAAACCACAAAAACAAAATATTAAAGAATCCAATTCCAAATCCAAAACAAATATGAAAGCAATCCTGAACCATATCTCAGTTGTATATAGGACGCTATCGGTTGTATATATCACACATATCTTAAGTATATCTACATCTATATCTAAATATATATATAATACTGTATCTGAGCGCTTTCATTGTGCGTGTGCTCGTCCTCGTTTTCGTCCTTGCCCTTGCCTACCGCCCCGCCCTACCAAATAGTCACGAGTGATGATTTTGATGAATATTTTTTGTAATATTTTTTACGAGTTTTATTTTTTATGAGTTTTTCTGCGTGCTGGTCCCACGCTTCCACGTTTCTCCGTTCTCGTTCTCGTTTATGTTGCACTCTACACACACACTAATTCAAAAGTTATAATTATATTTTTGATTTCGTATTGAGTTATTTTTTATTTTCTTTAAATTTAATTTTAAATTTTATGTGACAACAAAAAACCAAAAAAAAGAAAATGAAAATCAATTTATTTAGCGCGTTTAAAATTAACCGAAATTAACTGGAAAATAGTCATATTTGTATAGTTTTTAGAGTGTCTGTCTCAAAGCAGTTTCCCACTCTGTACAAATCTCATGCAGACTCATGCATCTTCATGCATCCAACATCACGCAGATCCATTTCAGTTTCCATTTCAGTAGCGCGCCTCACTCATCATCAAAAAACAGCAGATATCCATTAGAAACCAACCCGAACAAGTCACAAAAACAGCAAGCGAGAGTTGCTCGATTAGTTTCGCATATGTCGAAATGGTTGGTCTGGTGAGATCCTTCTGTAGATTCATCGGAAGACTGATTTCACTCGACTAATCGGTTGGCATTTGCGAGCTGTGTCGTGCAGCTCTCGATCCGGCAATATTCAGCTAATCCTGTCTATATATTTTACAGATACAGCGGCTATGGCAGCAGCGATCTGTCCCGGAGTCGCTCCACGCACGCTCTCAAGTCTCGCGACAATTCGCCCATCACGGACCGCAGTGCGGGATCCTCGCGCAGCGGATTGGCCGGCACTTCGGCGGACAACAAGGATGGGGAGGCGCTGAGCTCGTGGGCGAGGTATTTGAAGAGCAAGTACGGTAATAAGAGCTCTAAGGATGCGCCCAGCAGCAGCAGCGCTGGCAGCACACGCGACAGTCACGCCTCCTCCTCGTCGACGGGGGCGTCGTCGCATGGGCACGGCGCTGCTAGCAGCCGGAGCACGGCCAGCGATGTGTCCCGACGATTGAGCTTGGGTTTGCCACTGCGTCAGGCCAACGAGCTGGCCTCGTCCGATGACGACGGGTCAAAAAACGGGCTAGGCTCCCCTACGTCCCCTACGGTAGCAGCAGCAGCAGCCGGTATAACCGGAGTGGCAGGTACTATCCCTAAACAGGTGTACCTCCGCAAGCGCCAGCAGCTGTTCCAGTTGGGGGGCCGGGGGAGCGAGCCCGGATCCTTTACCTGGCCGCGCGGCCTCGCCGTCGGCCCGGACAATAGCATTGTCGTCGCCGACTCCAGCAACCATCGCGTCCAGGTCTTCGACTCCAACGGCATCTTCGTCAAGGAGTTCGGCGAGTACGGCAACGGCGAGGGCGAATTCGATTGCCTCGCCGGCGTGGCGGTCAATCGCATTGGCCAATACATCATAGCCGATAGGTGAGTTCAACATATGGATATTTGATGTACAAATATGGTACATTAAAAAGAGTCGACAGTTACCTTAACTCGATATTTTGTTTGACTACCAATCGAGTTAATTATAATGTGAATAATCGACAAATTACTGGAGTTTGCTCATAAGGAAAAATCGCGAAATGCCACCACACACACAGTTTTTAGAATATTACGTATTTGTTGGTAATTACCGTTATCTATTATTATAAACTATGATTCTATTTAATCGCAACACTATCGGCCAAACAGAACGGTAGTATGGCTTTTTTTTTTTTATAGCAATTTGAGTGCCTAAAAGTATGCAATAAAAATATTATTTGCATATTTAAATAAGTAACGTAAATCCCATAGTCGTGAACTCGACTAAAGCATTTTTCGCTTGATTATATTTAAGTCGATTCCCAGATTTGATTTGATTATGTGTCCAATCCTGCATCCTTGCCAGTTCAATTGTCCAGCTATCAAACTGCTCAGCTGCATTTTAATTAAGTCGAAACAATAGTCCATGATTAATTCCCGGACTTAGCTGTAGATCCTGCTACATTGCGTTGCCGTCCGCCTGGCTTCTGCTTTGGGCTCTGGACATCGTCCTGGACTTGGTCCTGGTCCGGGTCCGTGTCCCGGTAATTGGCATGGCTAAGCGCATAATAGGCACGTTAATGAGAAACATGTGCGCTGCGTCTCCAGCTCCAACTCCAGTTTAAGTCTCATGTTCACTCGTAACCTTTTTTTTGTGCCGTGTAATTTTTTTTTTTTTTTAGTATGCTCCTACATACATGTATCGGGGCGGCCAATCTTCATGCTTCATCCGGGCTGTCATTGTCTGACGAAAAATCTCGTTAAGCACCATCGTTGTGCACGGCTCGGCTCATTGTGTGCCTCAACTTTGATTTTGCACGTTAAGCGGCTTAGTCTAAGCCCAACACCCCCAACACCCCGAGCTTCCCAGCACCCTGAAACCTTAACACCCTATTGCCCAACCCCGAACGTCAAGTGCGTCACAATCTGTTCATCCCCGTGCCCACATATATAAAGTTCCGGCGTAGTAATGAGCTCGACAGCGGCCATTTTGTAATTAATGACAGCCAGAAGAGTTTTCACATTTTCGTGCCCAGCTGCATTCACGAAAAACTCTATTAAAGTAAAATGCGAGTATATTGGGTAAACAACAGAATAAATCGTATTTTTTACATGAAAAATTAAATTAATTTACATTTGGACAAAATTTTATATAAAATAAAATGCTACAAAAGTTGAACAATGGAAAATGAAAAAAAGCTAGAATTATTTTTTATTTATTTGTTTAAGAGATAAATTAACAATAATAAAATTATAGGCTAGTTTATTGCGAGAATAATTTTTTCATTTGTCCCATTATACATACTTATATTCAAGTTGAATAGTTCTAAGAATATGTTATTTCAGTTTCATTTCGATTTATTTCTTTTATCTAAAACAAACTTACGTTAGAAATTTCTTCTTGGTATTTGTGTAAATTATCCGGAATGTATTTCAAAACATATTATATTCTATTTGCTCGAAAGGGGTTTATTTAATGATTTTAATGGAAAATGTTTATTAAAAGCTGTCTATTTTAAAATTTAAATGAGAATCATATATAAATACACCCAGTAGCATTTTATAGAACCCTCTAGATTTAAACGGGATGTACTTAAATCAAAAGCAAGGGCATTTTAAATTAATTTATTTCAGATTATATTTTACTTTCTTTATTATATTTTAGTTTAATACTTAAGAGTGCATTTAATATTATTTATTTTAAAAGTGTTTGCTTTAAAGGAACCTTAAGAATAAATTAAAAAATATGCTTGCTATGCTGTGTATGCAGTTTAAAATTTGCATCATGGTGTCAGTTTGCATTTACACGAGCTGCCCTTCAACTGTCTACTTGTCTACTGTGTTGCAGATACAATCATCGCATACAAGTGCTTGATCCACAAGGACGCTTCCTGCGCGCCTTCGGTTCGCAGGGCACCGCAGATGGCAAATTCAATTATCCTTGGGGCGTAACAACCGATGCACTCGGCTTCATTTACGTTTGCGATAAGGAGAACCACAGAGTGCAGGTAATGGCTGCTTCTTTCCATTTGCATGCAAATATTTATAATCATCAGTAGCAGCCAAAGCAGCAGCAGTAGCTCCAGACAGAGGCCCAACACCAGAGACATATCCACAGAGCCAGAGCTCGAGCTGGAGCCTGAGCCGGAGCCGGAGCCGGAGCCCGAGAGTCTTGCCCAATTTGTCACACTTGAGCTACGGCAGGCAGAAGGCAACCTTCAGCTTTTCATACGCCCACAATGAGGCTGGGCAATTTTCATGCGCTTAACTGCAATACAGCAATATATTCGTTAACACTGATGGACTCTGGGATGAACTCTGTGGATGGACTCAACTGGCGACTGGACTTGTTTGCCAGCCTCTGAACGTTTTTCCTTTCTTTTTTCCCATTTTATTTATTTTCTTTTTTGGAATTTCAATTGAAAAAAAAAACTTATGAATACGTTTCGTTTTGTTTCGTTTTGTTGTTGGTGTCGTGTCGTTTTGGTCAGGTTTTCCAATCCGATGGTTCCTTCGTTGGTAAATTTGGTTCCTGCGGCCGTGGCGAGGGGCAACTTGAGCATCCGCATTATATAGCCGTATCGAATACGAATCGTGTTATTGTTTCCGATTCAAATAACCACAGAATTCAGGTGAGCATTTTTAATTAAAATATGCTCCAGATTTCACACTCACACATTTACTCGATATACTCGTATGAACTGGACTGTAACCTCTTTTTTACTTGTCACAGATATTCGATGTTAATGGCAAAGTGTTGTCCACAGTGGGCGGCGAGGGCTCCGACGATGGCCAATTTAAGTTTCCACGGTAAGGACTGAAATTACACAATTTTAATTGGATTTCAATCGATGACATGTCAAACATTGATTGCTTACAGTGGCGTCGCTGTGGATGATCAGGGTTATATATTTGTGGCTGATTCGGGCAATAATCGCATACAGATCTTCAATCCGGATGGCAGTTTTCTGAAGACCTTCGGCTCCTGGGGCTCCGGTGACTCGGAGTTCAAAGGACTCGAGGGCGTGGCCATCATGTCAAATGGCAATATTTTGGTATGCGATCGCGAAAATCATCGTGTTCAGGTATTCTAACGACCAAGACCACGCCCCAGCCAACGGCAACGCCCACACCCAGTGCATTACTTGGATTAATTATTTATGATTCTTATTTTTATTTCTAAACATTTTGTTTTGAGTTTCCTTAAGACTTGAGTGCCAACAAAATTGAATGTCGACATTTCTAGGCCTAGAAATCAATCAATCATTTAAGTAGCAAACTCGGAAAATGAAAAAAAATCGAAAAACTTGTTAATACGAAGAAAAAAGTAACTCTCTCTATTTATAAATATTTATTGAATAAAAAAGCAAAGCGAAAACTCGTCAGAGTTGGAGTGAAAAGCACTTGGTTCAATCATTTAGCACACATACTATAATAAATTCACTGCAGCCAGTTTGGTCTAATTGAGATTTATGTGCAATGCTGCGCCCAACAAATTTCCACAGATTTCTACAGAGAAAATTTGCTGCCTGCCACTTTATTAAATTAAGATGTTTTCGGTTGCAAAATGAAAGTTTTTGGTTCGCTTCGCATAAACTATATGGTTTAGCAGATGTGAATGTGCACAACATGAGCAAAAGTAACAGCAAAAACAACAACAACAACTCAGCAACAAGCACTGAAAGCAGCTGCAGATTTATGTGTAATCGCATAAATTTGTTTGCCAGCAAATGTTGAGCATACGCCATGTAGCACTACTCTCAGTCAGAGCAAATATCAAAAACTCAACTGGGAATAAAGCACACTGTTTTATACACTAACATACTTTTAACTCTAATAGGTCTGAAATTTAAGTCAATATATTTTGGAATTATAATAAATAATTCATTTTTTTTATTTAACATTCATGATAATTAAAAAACCGTAAAATTCTCTTTATATTTTAAGCTAGTAAATTTTAAAAGATAAGCTAACAAGCTTATCAGATTTTAGTTTTTTTTATCTTATGTTATATATAATAATTCAGACAGAACTTTTATCAATGTTAAATTCAAAAATTTTGGAACAATTTCGTTTATTTAAATTTGAAAAAGTTCTAGGTATTATCTGTGCCGGCTGGATTATCCACTTGCTGTCGATGTATTATAACTTTACAGAGTAGAACAAAACGACAACGATTGCTACTCACACACACTCACACTCATTCACTCACACACGCATACACATACACACACACACACACATATAGACCCTCATACAAATAGCACAAAATGTTGCCAGTTTAAGTGAGTTTTATGTGATTAAAATGCATGTGAGTGCGTGAATGAATGGTGAATGAGTGGTGAGTGAGTGAATGAGTGTTGAGTGCTGCGTTCACTGTACATATAACTTTATGACCTCCCCCTCTCATCCTTTTCTGATCCCATTCTGCCCAAAACTTTAGTCAACGCATCGACGCCTTATTACATAATAAACTTTGTTGATTTGCAGCAGTTGCAATTAACCTTTGATTGGCCCACAAATTACAGGACAAATGGCTGGCACACGTTTAGATATCCTACCCCCTCCCACACTTTACTCCATTTTGTCTGCTGCTCTATCATATGCATTTGCTTATCTAATTGAATTAAATGCGAACATTTTGCATGTCACGCAGCGACAACGCCTTTCAATTAGCGGTAGGCGTGGCAAGGATGGAGGTGTATCAGAGAGGAGAGGGAGTGAGTCCCAGAGCACATGAAATGCAACATTTTAATCAATTTCGCACATTATAAAGAGGGAGAGAGAGAGTGAGAGTGAATGTGTTTGGCACGAGAAAGTTGTGCAAAATTAAAGCGAACAATTTGCCAAAGTGCCGTCGCTTTTATTTTTTATTCGCCGTTCGTTTTTCTTTTTTTTTGCAGCCTTTATTTTTATGGGCTGCACATGCGAGTTGTGGGCGTGGCAGCTGCGAAATGAAAGCAGCTACAAGTTGCGTTGCTCCATAAATTACAGTTTTCGGCAGGGGAAACGCAGTTCCTACCTGCACTCTTCCTCCCACACGTCTAGCAACTCCAGTCAGCAGCAACAACAACAACAAAAATAAAAACAACAACAACAGCAACAACAGAAGTCGATTTTTTTATGAAATGTAATTTTTATTCCCCATATTTGCATGTATCACGTGCGACGTTGCGAATTTCATTTAAATTAACTACTACGTCACGGGCGTGGCATTGAACCTGCCCCTCGATCGGAGGGAGGGAGAGGCGTGGCATTGCGTTGCGTTTAATTGGAACACGTTCCGCATCAACAATAACAACAAACGTTTGGCTCCTGTTGTTGTTTTATGACCTCACAATTTGCCAGCCAAATTGCAAAGTGATAAAAAATTATAAAACATTGTGAGCTGTGCTTTAAAGTATGCTACAAAAACTTACACTGCTCAAGAGAGAGAGAGAGAGAGTGAGAGAGAGGGAGGGCAATCTAAGCAGAGGCAAGTTTAATCTTTTTACAGCCGCCGTCAAAGTGCCGTAACTTTTGATTTTCATCGCTTCGCCGCTTCGATTTTCATTTGTTTGCACAAAACGCTCGGCACTTGCAACTCCCACAAATTCACACACACAAGCACACACACATAGTCACAGTTACACTTTGGTATTGCTTGTTTGCGTTTTGAATAAACGCTCGAAATCAATCCGTGCCCCAAACTGAATGTGCCCCAAAAACAAAAAAATATCATTTGCCCCAAAATCGCAGCTGACCCTCCAAGTGCAATTTTCATGTGCGTTCGATTTTGTTGTGCTTGTTTCTGAGCGTTTTATGAGCTGCTAAAAGTTTATGTTGCATGACCCCTTACCAACTATTGCCACACACACAGACACACACACACTTATATATATGTATATGTATGTATATATAAACTTATATACCAACACAAACTGAGTGAATTTCCCCAGTGCACTTTAAGCCAAAAGTTGCACAAAAGCGAAATTGTTCAGTTTTCACATTTGTTTTGCAGCCAATTTGGCAGCTGCCACAACTTGAGCATTTTGACGCTGTAAGCTTGCAACATGGCGGACAGGTGAAAGCAAAGTCTAAGTGCCGCAATTAATAAACAACTGCCTCTAAATTAGTTAAATATATTTGTCTACTCTAACTTATTGTATCGCCCGTTGGATTCTCGATTTCGTTTAGGTTTTAATTCGTCTAAGCGTTTTTGGCCCCAGCTGCGAGGCAAACCCTTTTTGCTTATTACTTTTATGTTGCAGAGCTTTCCTTTTCCTTCCATTTTTCCACTCGGCGCACAATAAAATACGGCTGAGCCTGGCCAGCTTTGGAGTCGCCTTGCCTGATTGTGGGTCAACAGAAAGAAGCAACAGCTGGCCGAGTCACCTTTTTTTTACTTTCTTTCATTCATTTTTTTGGGCTGTGTGGCAGTTAAGTGTAAAAAATGCTTAATGCCTTCGACAGCCGCACACTCCAAATAAACAAGCTTTCAGGTCAGCTCTCCAAAGAGAGAGAGAGAGAGAGAGATAGTAAGTGAGGGAAAGGGATGGCTAGAAAAAGGTAAAGCCACTCAGTTTCAATCAAAAATTACGCGCCAACGCAAAAAGAAAAAGTCAATTCGAAAACCGTTCAAATTGGTCTGGATTTGTTCTATTTGTTATACTCTAAAAAGCAAAAGAGAGTATGAAGTTGATGTCTTATTAAATGTTGCAGCTTAAAACAAAATAATTATAATAAAAATAAAGAAAATTATAACAGTTATAATTATGATACAAATTATTTATATTTAACAGGGCTTAACAAATTTTTGTGACTAAGTATATATTATATTATAATCAAATGAAAAAAAAAAATAAATAAACATTCAACCAATGCAAAATATTCAATTAAGATCAGCTAGCCTTGTTTTTTATATCTGCCATAAATCCTTAGCTTAGCTAAAGTATTTTACCTAACTTCATTTTTCAACTAGACACATTTTATTTAAAGCTAAAACTTTGAATCAATAGTTAAAATAATTGAAATGTCAGATCGTTGAACTCTGACTAGATATTAAATTAAGATCAGCGTGGTTAACATCTTACTTTCACATCTTTGCAAGAGTATTTCATCTACCCCACGAGACGCAAAAATGTTTTTCCTGCTCGTTTTTTTTTTGGGCGGGGGGAAGTTTTCTATTATTGTTGCTGCTGCTGCTGGCTGCCCAGTCAGTTAGCTGGGAAATGTGGAAAATGCGACCTAATACTCGAATGCTCAGTCACAAGTGTAGGCAGTCTTAACCTTTTGTGTGTTTCTGTGCCTGTGTGTGTGTGTGTTTGTGTGGGTGTGGTGAATGTAGGGGGGCAACCCTGGAGCTCCATTTGGTTTCCGTTTCCGTTTTGTTGCTGGGGTGTTCGCCCGTTGCACTTGGCGGTACGTTTAATACCACTTCAGTGACTTTTTATGGCCATACACACATATGTGTGTGTGTGCATCTGTATCTCTGTTTGTATATTGAAGTGTGTGTGTGGCACTTCACTTGCCATTTTTGTGTTCATTTGGACTTAGCCTTGCCATTTGTCTGCTGTTGTTTTTGTTGCTTTTGCTACCGCTTTTTGTTTTAGTTTTTGCAACGTGCCAGACATTTTTATATGCAGACCGCGCAGGAGCAGCAGCAAGAGCAACAGTAAGAACAAAAACATCAGCAACAGCAACAACAACAACTTTTCACTTTTATTATTTCCATTTGCCTGCTTTTGTTTTCATTGCTGGCAGCGTCATGAAAACATTTGCGACAGCATCTGCATGCATTTAAATAAATATTTTAATAAATAAAATGGTCAGCTCAAGTCGTGGCCACAGCTGTGCAATTTGCCAGCCAAGCGTCATTCTGACATCCTTTGGGGGTCGTCACTCAACAGCAACAGCAACAAGAACAACAGTAATAACAACAACAGCAACTGACTGAGTGACTGAATGACCTTTTCAATGGCTTCAAGTGGCAAATATGTATACGGATGTGCGGTCGGACACTGAAGATGAACCCACATACATACAACTTGATTTCTGGCATCACTTTAATTTCAATTGAATGTTAAGCTACTTTCAATGTCAATATATAAGCAGCAAAAGGGGTTCCTGAGGTGGAACGAGGGTTTGATTCTAGTGTTTTCAATCAACGCTTTTCAATTTTGGCTAAGAACTGAAAAGTTGAATAAGAAACCAAATCTCGAGCAGCTGCAGCTACAACATGGAACAGTTCAAGCAAGAAATGTTTTCAATGCTTGGCAAACGGTCAACAGCAAGAACACGCTATGTTTTTCTCTCTTTCTCTCTCTCTCTCTCACTGTCATTCTTACTCCCTCTCTGTCACTCTTTCTCGCTCTCTGCTTTAACACTTGCTCTATAGGGAACTAACTCAGTAAAACCTGTGTAAATACAACTGCAATAGATAACACTGCTTGTGTGTGAGTGAGTGAGTAAGGTTGCTCATGCAACTTACACTAGGTTCGATGGCAAAATAGAGGTGGAAAGGGGGAAGAGGACAGGACAGGGGTAGGAACAGGGGCAGAGTGGGAGCAGATGAGGGCGCATTGAGAAGTGCTTTTTAGTTTACGTAAATCAAAGTGAGGGAAAATTAAACTTCAAACTAAAAGCTGCTTACAGTTTCGAGCATTAAATGGATTTTGACAAATTGTAGGGACGAGTGTGTGGTGCCTGAACTAGAGATGTGCATTGAAGCGTTATCGTAAAGCGTTTAATCATATAACACGAATTCAAGGAAGCACTGATCTATAAATTTGGCCAATAGAATTTAATATTTACTTTTCCCTCGGTACTGCATTTATTAAATATTAATCTTTTCACAATATTTCATCAAACCAGATTATTTAACATTCATTTTCTTGTTACATTTGGAAAAAATTTGATTACTTGCTAAACTGACTGTTATTTTTAACTCGTTGATTATTAATCACATACAGTTGTGTATTATATTAAACTTGTTTTCCTCGTGAAGGAATGTAATTGTTTTATTCTTTGTCAAAAGGATATGATCCAATGCCATGAGAATAATGTCACATTTTTGTCCGAATTTTTGTATTTAGAGTTGTCGAGTAACTTTTATTGTTTATCACGCCAAAAACTTTTAAATTTTTTAAGCTATATAAAATCAATTATTATATAAATAAAATAAATTATATTAATTAATGATGATTATATTAATGCACTGATAAATTTTAAAAAGTTGCTAAACAAACCCTTGGAAAATTTAATATGAGAAGGGGCCAACCCTTGCAGCCGAGCTCGAAAAGGTTGGTGAACATGCTTAAAAAAATTAAATATCTCGAATTTCTGTGGCACTGTGAAATCTTTCGCGTGGAATTGCTTTTCTCTGAATTCGATTTACCTTGTGATTTCCGTAGCACACCTAATAATGATGTTTTTAGTATTACTATATTCAAACTTTATTTCATAAAGGTTTCTTAAAAAATCATATTACAATTGATTGGTATCGTTCATTGAGGCATTGCGTGCCCACCGCTGGAATAAGGGGATGAAATGCAGATTAAGTATTTACTTTGGTGTATATTATTTTCAATGTTTAAAACTTGCTGAATATTTATGCTAATATGCAACAATATATTGCAATTTTTTGCTTAATATCCGTATGTCTTCATTATTTATTTCTTTGTATAACCAGAGCTGCAGTCGATAATGCTATTTTACTTCACTACTCGCTACATTTCTTACTTACCTTACTCTTTATTTAATATCGCCAGATTCTCCATTGTCATAATTTCAGCTACACACTCTTTTCTTCAAAGGGAGCTTTAATCTAATTTAAATGCTCGCCAGAGCTCATACATATCCTACTCGTTACTTTCAGCTACTCGTTGTCTGCTTTAAAGAAACTTTCACATTCATTTACTTACTCGCTTCATTCCTACTTCCATTACTCGTTACTTTCACCTACTCGTTGTGTTCTTCAAAGAGACCTTCACTCCACTTACTTACTCGCTACATTCCTTATTTCCTTTACTCGTTGTTTTCTTTAAAGAGACCTTTAATCCCATTTACTTAAAGGGAGCTTTAATCAAATTTAATTACTCGCAACATGATACGTTACCTTCAGCTACGATTCAATTGATTGTCTACTCCTCTTCAGAATCTATAGATGCTGTGAGTAACCAATTGCTGAATAGTCTCATCTCTATCTGAGAGAATGTTTCTGCCGTTGCTGAAGCCAAATTGCAATTTCGCAAGTCTGGCATTGACTCCGGCTTTCCTGTTGTTGGTTCGGTCAGCATTAAGCAATTACATTGATTGTTTCTGACGCTTGTGCAATGTGAATGCAATGAGCTAACGTGTCCATTCGAATGGTCAAATGTTGGAGCGTATCATGAGAAGGGATATTAAAGCCATCGAAGTCGCTTAACTACGTCACATTGGCATTGTCCTTGCCGTTATTGTGGTTCTTTCCGCTGTTATTGTTGGCGAATTAACATTTATCATGCGCCACGTGAAACTCATTTATCACACGACCGGTTGGCCGCCTTTGCACAAAAACAATGAAATCGCCTTTCCTTTGATTCGACTTGGATTCGGAAGCGAATTCAAACTCAGATTTTGATTCAGATTCGTGGATGTATTGATATTTGTTTTCGTGCAACTTTCTAATGCTTATGTTAATAAAATCCAGATGGACAGATAGATATGAGTAGGCAAAGAGGGAGGAAAGGAGAAAGCAACAGGAAGACACACAAATCTCAAAGCATTGACCTTGGCCAGGAGTCAGAGTCGTTTACACAACATGCCACAGTTGTCCTGTCCTGTCCTGTTCTCTCCTATTGTGTCTTCTGTCGATGGGGTTTATTTCGAGCATTTGATTTATATTTAAATGCCTATTGAGGTCAAGTCGTGTTCATAACTCTTTGTATCGACGCACTCGCACCCGCATCGTTTTGCCCACAATTTATCATAGTCCATCCTGGCCTAAACCAAGAGCCAAGCGATATAGTCTGAGCCAAGTTCTGGCTGCGTGTGAAATTGAAATTCCCTTTGTGAGAGCGATTTCACGCCGCTGGCGCCTTTGCTTAATAAAATCAATGTGAAGGCTCGCATAAATACGAGTTTATAAGTAAGTCTGCCTCCCTCTCCCCCTGTCTGGCCCTCATTCTCTTCCTTTTGGTGCAAGTTAAAAGCGTTTTAGCCGTAGACAATCCTTTCGAGCTGCGGTCGCATGTTAATCATGTTTCTGGCAGCGTTATTTATTGCCTTTGTAAAATGAATTTACGTTAAGGTAGCAAAGTCTTCTCTCTTCCTCTCTCTTTTTTTTTTCTCCTTTTCTCCTCCTTGTTATGTGTCGCTCTCTTTTAGCTCACGTGCTAGTTTATTGAAAGGATGCTCATAGTTGTCGCTGAAGGTGGCATCTATTACAAATTTATTACCAACTTTGACATCAGGCGTTGCAGCTTTTTCATTTTTCCCCTTCTTTTTTGATTGTCTTTGATTCGCTTTACTCGCAGTGGTTGCAATTTGTATGCAAAGTGAGCTATTATCGTTTTTGCATGCTGCATGCAGCTCTTGGGCGTGCCAGCATACTATATTATATGCAACATTTAAATTTAAATTTATACAATAAAGGCCAAAAATGCAAATGGCCAGCAACAATTGGAGCAGACATTGTTTTTCTCTGAGCCTGCGATTAGCCACACGAAATGCGAATCAAGAATTTGGCACACGGCGCGGCATGCGTCAAGCGTCAAGCGTCAAGCGGCAACACTGTATGCCACATTAACTGCAAATGTAACTGTACTCGGTACTATATAGCCAGCGATTAGTCCGAACACGCCAACACTTGAGTTGGTTGGCTTACTGGTTGCTCGGTTGCCTAGTTGGATGGTTGAATGGTTGACTGGTTACATGGTCGTAATTCTAAATGTGCCACATGCCACACCACACCTTTTCCCCTCTACCTCCAACAAATGCGCGCTGGCCTTTCCGGTTCATGTTACGCGGTGGCAACAACTACAACATCGAAGTCTGTTGCATGTTTAAGCTGAAAATTGATATTAAATGCTTTGGCATAAAAACATAAAATGATTTCGTTACATTTTTTTGCGCCTGGGCCACGTTTACGTTACGTTCCGTGCATAATGAAGGTATTTTAGCTGTTGGCCAACACACAGACACACACACTTACATCACACACACACACATAGACTCATACAGCGATCCATTTCGACCCGTTGCGACTCTGATATATGCAGTGCCATTTGTTAGGCCTGCTGATTGTGCAAGAAATCCAACACTTGGCCAACACTTTGGCAACACTTGGCCGAATCAGGGGTTCAGCTTGAGTTTGAGTTTGTGTTTGCGCCTCAACTGAATTCTGACCTGGCCGTTTGGTCAGCGGCTGCAAATTAATTTGGGATTTTGCGTCTATTTGTTTGCCACATACAACTATGGGTAAAATGCCCGACATATTGGAATGAACTCTTAATATTAAGATAGAGACTTAAAATTTGGCATGAACCTCAGTTAGACTAATTTCGAATATCGAATTTTCTTATAGATTTAGACCCCGCCCTCACATCCCCTCCTCCAACCGGCTATGAGAAAAAGTGCAAAATATTTGTATAAAATCTAATTATATAGCTAGAGGCTTAAAATTTGGCAAGAAGTTTAGCAATAATGTTAAAGAATTAATAAATTTTATTTGTTATTTAATTGGACCTTCGCTTCATCCCCCCTTTTTTACTGACTAAGTTAAGAAGAATTTTTTTTATAATCTTAAATATTAAGCAAAATATTTTATAATTTGCATGTTTGCTAATTTGACTTAAGTAGAATTTAATTTT
The DNA here is from genome assembly GCA_037043495.1 of Drosophila recens. Lineage (NCBI taxonomy): Eukaryota > Metazoa > Arthropoda > Insecta > Diptera > Drosophilidae > Drosophila > Drosophila recens. The sequence goes on along the minus strand of JBAMBJ010001883.1, from coordinate 125,691 downwards.
TTTAATGTGCCTATCTTTTCACTCCCCATTCCCAGCTGACATCGGGAAAAATCCGATATTTTAGCATAGATTCACGCCTGAAACATGTGATTGTTCACAAATAGAGGCAAAAACATTCAAAAAGGATTATTAAGATCTAGTTCTAGATGGTTTTGCTGATACTTTGTGATATACTGAAGAAAAGTTAAACAGAACAGGAACACATTTGTTAGTTTTTAGCAAAAATTACTCATTAAAATTTTCACAATAAAACACAAATTCTAAAAATCTCTACTAATAGCGTACTTAAATACTCTCTTCAACCTTATCCGTATTTACCATTTTTTATTATGCCTACGAAGCAAACACAATTCGCTCTGAAGTTGCAATAATTTTGACCGCTCTTTAACCGTGCCTCAAATATAAAGGGTAGTCCTTAAAAATCTATTTGTAAGATACTGAACAAAATAAAATTGAGTTCATGTTAAAATATCGGACTTCTTTCCATAGTGCATACATGGCATCCCTCTCTTTCTCTCTCTCTCTTTCTTTTACTCCCTGCCTCTACCTCCCCCTCTCTCACACCAACTCTCTCTCACTCTATCGACTTCTCTTTTGGACTGCTTTTGCGGCCTCGCATTCATCACAATCACACGGTCCTGGCTCGAGAGCCGCTTGCAGATAAAATGTATGGGTCCTGGCGGGCCACATGCATTCGTGGCCCACTGACGTCTGGACAGGACATGGACATAGACAGGGACATGGACATGAACGTGGACGTGGTTGTGGATGTGGACAGGCACGTGGACATTTCAAATGCTGCCAAAGCTCAACTGACATTTGATATATTGGGCCAGGGCAACGAGACGTTGGAGCTCGGTTTGGGTTCAGATTCAGGTTCAGTCTCTCGTATTTTGAGGTCCTTTTCAACAGTTTGCTACATGCGAATCCATTTTGCTACAGTAACTTTCCCTATCTTTGGTTTCCCCTGTTCCCTCTGTTTCTCTGCCACTCGTTGTATTGCTTTGCATGTGTAATTGCAGTGCTGAGAGGTCTGTAAGTGGGTTGTAAAAGCTGCTATTTAATTGATGACTACCACTGTCCAGTGTTTCAGTGTTTCAGCCATTACGGTTCGTTTAACTTGCATTTAAATTGCTAAACATTTATTGAATATAATTAAAGGAAACGTTTAGCAGCGGCTGCAAGCATCCGACATTTTGGAGAATGCTTGCATCGATGAAAGTAAAATTTAAGGAATCTAAATAATTAATATATCATCATAATTTATTCCACATTTTTCTTGACTTATTTTCCCTTTTCGATTATTTAATACTCGTAACTAATAGCTAAGTATGTTGAACGTAGTTCATTTGCAACATTTAGTTCAATTAATTATGACAAGATTGATTAAATGTTAGAGCTTGAGATTAAATATTAATAATTGTTTTCATGATATTTATTATACATATTTAAATGCAGAATCTATTATTTATTTGTTTTGCTTAATTCACGAAAGTTTGAAATTGGTCATACCTTTGACCTAGATTACTACTAATTATGATAGAAGAAACTCACTACAAAATACAAGGGGATCTCTTTGCATAAATATCGCATTCTAAGGACAAAGTAATTGGGGTAACGAAATTAATAAAATTGGAATGCAAAATGAATTAATTAAAAAAATATTCCCTTAAAACTGATTCCTTTTCGAATGCAGCTGACATTTAAAATTTTATTCATATTAGTTTTTTTTTTATATTAGTTTACAAACTTTCATTCCTATCTTTTTTACGAATCTTACTTTGGATAATGATTTGATTATAATTTTCGCTGCAGTTAAATTAATGTGAAATAAACAATAAGCAAACAGATCCAATTTGCAGTCTTGTTTAGCCGTTTAGCATGTTGAAGTCCATTTGGCGTAAGCCTTTTGAGACAGTGGACAGCTGACTCAATTGGCCATTAGTCACATCGTAGCTCACTCTAAATGGACTCTCGACTCGAATAGGCACGTTGTCTGTCTGTTTTGGCTGAAACATGTAGCCAAAAAAAAAATAGGAATAGAAATAGAGAGATAAATGCAACGAGGGGCACACAAAATGACGCCAACTCGAAACGTGCCAAAAATTAACAAAAACGTTGGACAAACACTGAAACAGATACAGATACAGTTGCTGGCAAAGATAGAAAGCGAGTAAGGACAACAAACAGCAGCTGAAGCAGGAAATGGCGAAAAGAGCAGACAGATGAAAGATGGTGGTAGGGGGTTGTGTTTAGGGGCAGGGAGGTGTGGGGATTGTGGTAACTATCGTAGGCAAGTGTCAAAGCATTTAGCATGCGCTGAATTTTAATTTCACACTTTGCACTGCAATCAAAAGAAATTAAGCAACATCACGCCCACATTTTGATGGGGCGTCCGAGGTGTCAACTCTGTGTTGCATGCTTCGTGCCTCGTGCCACGCCCAGACTATGCTGAACTGTGCTGTGCTGTTGACTGTAATTAGCACACTCTGATTTGTATTTGGCTAACAATAAAATGACAGCTTTTGGCTAAATGGCACGCAACGTTACGGCCAACAGGCTCAAACAACTGAGCTGACCTGCCACGTCCGGGCACGGAATGGGCCTCGAACGGGTTCGGAATGGGTCCGGAAATGTTGGCAGTTGGCATGCGCTCATTTCGATTGCATGTTGACTGGAGCTAGCAGCCAAGAGCCAACAGGCAAGAGCCAAGAGCTAACAGCCAGCAGCTCTGCCCCATGGCTATTCGCAATAAATTCCCATAAACAAGTGCAGCCTTGGGCAAGCCCTCGACCCTTCCTCTGGCCTCAACAGGTAACAGTTTGCTGCAGTTGAGCAGAAATATGATACCGCTAATTAACGCCCCCGGAAGCAACGACAGAACTGGAGCAACTCCGGGAAGATGGGAAAGGACGGGAAAAGGAGTACACAGAAAACAAAAATCATTCTAACACTCATGTTTAAAATTCTTTTAGCATGTATCTTTAAAGTATAAAATAAAATGACAACCACTCAGCATTAAAAGAGTAAAAAAAAACATTAAACATTTGATTTCCCTGAAAAAAAATTTAAATTTAAGCAATTCCGAGAACAACGATCTTTTGTTACCGTTTGAAATTTACTTAATCCCAGAATTTCGGGTTCTTTTTTTTCTGTGTAGGAGTAGGAAAAGGGGAGACCATTTGCGGTTCATTAGGAGACTGCACTGAATGCGTTATATGTGTACTGCATTTTAAAGCGACCTTTGTACATAATTTTCTGCAATTTCTATCAGCTTTTGTTCCCTTTTTTTTTTGTTAGCTGGTAGCTAGCATTTCATTTCATTTTAATCTGACTGTAAATTAGAGAGGGCGTTTTTAATGCTGCCAGCAAAAAGATAAACGAGCTGGTCGAGCTCATTGAAATGAAGTTGATTAAAAAGAAAACTTGTTACAGCCAAACAAAAAAAAAGCAATACGAAAGTGTGTGTAATAGAGTGTATTTGTGAGTGTGTGTTTGTGTGGGAACCGGCAAATGCAATGAAATAGCCTATGATAAGGCAACTCTACAATACACGCTGCGTATACGTTACAATGCGTATAAGAGTGAAATGTGTTTGTATAAGAGTTCGCGCGCTGACATGAACGACGTGTAGACAGAAAGAGAAAAAAAGATGGAGAGAGAGAGAGAAAGAGCAGCTATCAGTGTTTTCACTTTCAAAGATAAGCACACACACACACATCCCACACTCATACACACACACCACACGCACAGCGGACACAAAACACAACAAATATGCGTGTACAATTTTTTAGGGCATCAAACTAAAGCGAAACAAAATGTGAACAAAAAGTGTAACAAATGGGCAAACAGAGAAGGACGGGAGAGAGGGAGAGAACAAAAGGCCAAAAGCAAAAGGTAATGCCAAAAGCGTTCTGAGCAAAGGTGCGAAAGAGGCGTGGAATTTGTGGAGGATGTTTAAATGTTGACGGAACATGCAATGCGAACAAAACTGAATTTGGCATTTAAAAAGTCAGCGACAGATAAAAACAAGCTGCCACAATGAAAGTCACCGAAATAAGGAAGAATGTCAGCAATTCTTTAATTGAGTGACATAGACATTGAGATACCCTACAAGGTCTATCATATCCAAATACTCTATTAAATAAAATGCAAAAGACGCAGATATTTTTACTAGACATGATTTACTTGGATATACCCTATTCAAGAACAATTTTAATATTTATACTGCTCTTGAATACACCTTAAGCTTGTCTAGTGTTGAACGAGCTATGATTTTAACTGCCTTACTGTTGAAGTAAATATACACATAAAAACCCTAGATTATTTCAAGATATTAATTAATTCCTTACTTTAATTCTTTACTTTGAAGTCGAAGTGTTATACAACACTCCATATAAACAGATTATTGTAATATACAGTTTAATGCATATTACTTATCTAAAGCTTTTGACGAATGATAAGAAAATCGCTTTAGAAAGTGTATTATTATTGTAAGAAAATTTTGTACTTCCAAAGCTCTTTTACTCTCAGTTGAAGTCGTTGAAATTGTATTGTTTCTATTGTACATTTTCTTCTCTACCAGAGGCACCAAAGTGCATTGTGGCAAATTGTATTGCCTAAACAGATGCAACTGCTGCGCTTTCTCCTCCCCTTCTCCTCCTTTCCCGCGCAACATCTTCCCCAGAGTATGTATGTGCAAATCATAGTGCAGAATGCGGCTGCGCTACATTAAATTTCAATTTCATGTTCATTTATCGCGTCTTAGGAAGGGTCGTCGAGGGGTGGAGGAGGGAAAGGAGGATGAGAAGGGAGAGGAGGAGGAGGGAAAGGCAGGCATTGCGGGCTGAGCACGGAAGTCACAATGTCAGTGGCTGAACTCAGCCAAGGCCGCAGCTAGGCGAAAACTTTCTGGCCAAGTGCACAAAACTTGTCGTCGAGCGGGGTGGGGATTGTAGGAAGGAAGAATGGAGGGAGAGGAAGTTAGAGGGGAGCCGCATTTATACGCAAGTGTTTGCCAAGTAAATATGTAAAACCAACAAGCGCAATAACTGCTGCACATACATATGCATGTTGCATAAAAATTAAGCAAACTGCACTTGTAGCAACAACAACCATAACAACAACAACAGCAACTATGATAAGTGGGCAACGCCGAAAATGCAACAGTCGACAGGAAGTTCCGTTATGCGTTGAACGCCAACGTCACGCAGACTGCGCTTCCTCTTTGCCATTCTACCTCCCTCTCTTCCTCTCTCTCCTTCCCTTTCCCTTTCCCCTTCATATTCTTTACTTCTTGAGCAGCAGCAACATCAATGCGCCTGGACGCCCAGCATCAGCAGCAACAACAATGGCTGAAAGTTTTTCCAGCAACTTTTCTTTGAGTTGCAATTGTTGTTGCTGCTTTAGCTTAGCCAAGGGCTTGAGCATGTGCAAGTTGGCCAGCTGAAACTTTAAGCCCGAAATGTTGTCGCTGCTGCTACTGTTGGTGATGTTGCTGTTGTTAATGTTGCTGCTGTTGCTGCGTACGTGTTGGTGTTCATTACGTACGTGTCCTTTTTGGCATTTCGCACATGCCACGAGCTGGACACGTTCTGGCTACAGTTGCCGAGGATGACATAAGCAGATAAGATTTGACGCATTTTGCAATTTGATTAGACTCGAATGTGCACAGTTACTAGTTGCAACTGACAGGTTGCTGGTAGCATGTGGCAGGTGGAAATTGCCAAGTTACTGTAACTTAAATTTCTCTTTAATATTTCAACTAATTAACACACATTTTTGTAACTGCCGTAATTGATTACCAACTTTTTAGCCGTCTTAACTGAAGCTGAAACTGAAGCTGAAGCTGACGCCGTGTTTTGCGGTAGGTTGCTTGCTTTCAATGCTTTCAATATGCCACACAATGTGGCGCCTAGTTGCAAAGCCACAGCACTATGGGGATTTTAGTCATTTTTTGGGCAGTAATGCATTCACTATTTCTTACCAGAAATGTTAATAAACCAGTTAAGTTTCAAGTAATAAATAAAATCTCTTTTATGCCAGAACTCGTTGGGGGACCATATATATTTTTTATTTATTTTATTTATTTATTTATTTACGTAGAGTGAAAATTAAGAAATAAAAACACTTTAATACTTACATTCAATTATAATATAAAAATGTAGAATTAACAATTTAATTTTATTTAATACCATTAAAATTCGTAATTTAAATTTTATAAAAGTTAAATTAACTTAAATCAAATTAATTGTGGTCTGAATAATTTTAGGTCAAGAGCATAAGATCACAGATAGCCGACCAACTTGTGCTGATATCTATAAGAAGCACAATTCTAGATTAATCAAAATGCTTGTCCTATTCAAATTATGTGACATATGTATTAGATCGAAGTTGTGAATTTTATGTCAAAGTTTTGTAAGCATAAAATTACACCAACCTGGCAAATTTGCGATCGATAATATATAAATGGTTGGTGGTCCTAAAATACTTCCAAGGATATGTAGAACAATTATAAAAATAATGTATGGCTTAGCTCAAAAGTTAATTATTAATGCCCATAAAAATGTGAAATTAGCCCACAGTGCAATGCGAAGTGCACTTGACCGAAATTTGCAAAGACTTCAGCAAGTGCAAGTTGTCAGCGGCGCTTTGTATCCGGCAAGTGGCAAGTGGCAAGGGGCAAGTGCCGCAGGGGCATGCGATGTCAACAACTTTCAAATGAGTTTCTTGCCACACAAACACACACACACAACTAATAAATTCATTTTTTATATTTTCAGAATTTTACGAGGTGTTTTACCTGCTGCGCTTTAATAAAGTCAGCCTGATATTGTTGTTGTCTGCAGTTAACGCACAACAACATTTAAAGCATACTTTTACGGGCATCGCATTTTCAACACTTTAACTTGGCTTTAGTTGAAGTAGAAGTGACTTGAACTTAACTGGTCGATCGGCAGTTGCTCCTAATTGCCATGTCTAAGTCATTTTAGTCCTTGAACTAAGACCTCGTCATAAGCTCTTAATCATTTCGAGCAATTTACGCACGTTCGCTGCAATTCAATTACAACTTTCTTTAACACAGAGACAGTGAGAGAGAGGGAGAGGTAAAGAGAGGTAGAGAGAGAAAGAATACTGCCACTATGCTTGTACTTATGTAACATACTTAAAGTCGAGGCAGCTCTCGAGTGTTATTTGCACACACGCATACTCACTTGAGTAGCTTTGAGTACGTCTGTTAAAAGTATCTGATAGATACGAAGACATACTCGAAGTTTTGGCAGGCAAGTTTGCTAGCTCGTGTTTATAATCACCCAGTTTCTGTTTAATACTTTTAATACCTTTCGAATTGCCTTCAAAAGTTATTTTTTTATTCTACTTAAGAGCCGAGCAGGCTTCAAAATGATGCCCCAGCAAACAGCGTGCCACGCTCATGTGGCATATTAAATGCACAGTCTCCCCCTCGCCACTTATTCCATAATACCCCCACCCATTTTTATCTGTGACTTGAGTATGTACCTTGTGAGCGCCACTTGAGGCACAAGGATATTTATTCGATTTATGGAATTTGGGCACAGAGAAATTTTTTAATAAAACGAACTTTATTGACATTATCCTGCGGTTATTATTATGCCTTATCGAGGCAATGAGAAAGAGGGAGAAAGAGAGAGAGAGGGAGAAGAAAGGAAATTAATATTTTGTTGTAGCTAATATTGGCACGCATATTTACAAATACTCGTACTCACATGCAACTTTGTATAAACACACACACACACGCTCACACAATGATGTTGCATGTTTGAAGTATTCGGTTTGTGGGCTTATGTCCTGCGGTTGTGGCTTATGACGCGGCTTATTGTATTCGCCCGAAATCAACAACGAAATTTGTGGGATACGTTTGCGTTATTGATTGATTTTTCACATTCGTGACAGTTATCTGGCAAACTATTTGAGATATACAACTGATAAATACTAAATTCCCTCCATAAATCATAAATAGCATCAATAAAATTGTTTGAATATTTGTTAGCAACGAAAAAAATTTAAAAAAAATGACAAATGCTTAAAATACTTAAAAAGAACTATTCGGAGAAGAGAAAGTCTATATTTCTTACACACTGAAAAACCGTCAAGAAAATTGCCTCTTTAACTCATAATTAACAAAAAAAAAACATAAGTAATAAAAAATTTTAATTTTTCACAAAATATGCAACCATTTTTTCTAATTCACTGGAAGGAAATTCTTTACATATATCATAAATAACATATATAAAGTTATTTTAATATTAATTTGATCTGAAATGAATTTATATAATTGGATAGAGCTTATGCTATTTAATAATCATTTTTAAATTAATTAAATTTACAGAGCTGAGGTATTGTTAATATCAATTTAGTTGATTTCATTACATGATATGCAAAGAGATGATTGATTGCTTGTTGACATTTGTCCAAGTCTGTCCTTTGATATTCCAACCTGCAATACTTGAGGTGGCAGGAAACTTAATGTGACTTGGAAATATTTATGGATTCTCCTTTTGATATGGCAGCAGCTGTTGAAACCTGATAAGCTTACCCATTGGCAGTTCCAGTTGCAACTGGAGATGCAGCAGTTGCAGCTTCCGCGGCAACAAATGTTGTCAATGGCAAACAAAAACAAATCAGCCACAAAACAAGCAAGAACGCTATAGTCGACTATAAGATATCCTTTATTCAATAAAAATAACCACTTCTATATTGAACAGAAATTGTTGGGATAAAGCGGATGATTGAGTAATTAATGGGAGTATTCATCATTAATAACAGTGTTCTATACCCTAGACATCTACTAGAATGGGTATAATGAGAGTACATATACACAAACTGTTGGCATGGCAAAGAAGGTGTTGGATGATGTATTGATTTTTAGTTGTTGTTGCTGTTGTTGATGTTGCTGATGTTGTTTGTGGCTGCTGCCTGCTGGTGTCTGGTGGAAGTGCTGCCATTTCTGGGCCATTTGTTGGCTTTTGCCCGTTCCGGTGTTTCGTTGTTTCGGGTATATGCCAATGCGTAATCCATCTCTATGCCAGGTTTGCTGCTGCTACAGCTGCCACGCTCCCTGCCACTTGCCACTTACCACTTGCCACGGCCCCCCAGTCGCCGAATTCGATATCCGACACTCTACATGTGCACTTGAACTTTGGCATTTGAATGCGCCTGGCATTTGCTTACGTGCGTGCGGTCGGCGTGTCCTGAAAACTTTGTCAATTTCGAGTTGAGAGCAAACATTCGAACTGCCCCCAAACAATACAGGAGAGCGTGAGAGTGTAAAATATACCAGTAAAACACAACAGTTTTTGATAAAACACAATTTTAATAATTTTGACATCAAGTACACATCAAGATATTGCAATAACACACACACAGACAAAATACAAGTACATAAATACTTAAATGAGTACATTTAATTCGACTATATGTATATATATGTATATATTGTATGTGTATGCACATTGAAGCGTATTCGTATTAGCAACATACACTCTTGCAACTTCTAGTTGCAACTTCCTGCTTTTGTTGCATATTAAATTTTTAGTTTATTTACTCTTAGGCTCTAAGTCCATTTACATAGAAAATTATCCGTAAATACACGTAGTTAAAACCTGAATCCTGCATACTCCGAGGAGTGCGGTTGCAGCTGCTGCGGTTGCCTTTTGTTGCATGCCCCATGACTCGAATTCATATGCAGTTCGAGGAATAATAATAAACAAAAGTTTGACTTTTGCTTTGGCTTGCCACAAGTTGCACCAGCAACAGCAAATAAAATGCAAAAATATTTTTCATGTTTAATTAATGAAATGCGAGTGCTTCCTTTCATTCACTTTAACGTGCTTTCCTCCTTTTTTGATTTGGTTTTTGTTTTCAATTTATAGCATAAAATAGCAGACATTTACATAGTTTGATTTTACATTTACGGTATATTTAATTTTAGTATTTTTTTATATACTATTTTTGAATGTAATGCTCTTGGTTTAGAAGCATGCTAATTGGCAATGGGCTTTGTTATATCATGGGTTCTGTGTGTAATTTCGTTACAAATTCAGTTTGACATTTCATTTGGTATGCTTAATTTAGTTAATTTATGTTTAAAATTAGACTAATTAATTGATTGCGAAACGAAAAATTGATTGGCTTATGCTAACACAGAATTTGAAAGCGTACAATGTTTTGGACCCAGCATTTTTAATAACCAACGATAATTGCAGGTTTTAAAGTATATAATTTACAGCAGTGCATGACGCTGGTTAACATTGTATAAAATGTAAATAAACATATCTATTTTTATAAAAAAAAAAACCAATAAATACTTATTGTTCCCAGTTCCACTTTCGCTTCAATTCCACAGAATTCTATCCATCTCATTTTGCTGGAGTTGATATGAAATTGTAATGGGGAAGTGGAAAGAAATTGATTGATTTGATTTTCACATATTTTTAATTGTTCTGACTTCTTTAAGACGCAGGGAAGACATTAGAAAATTTATCAAATTCACACAAATCAACTACAATACAAATATTATATTGTTTTAAATTTAAATACTTATATACATCGAGAGCTGTGTTTCCGTTTTACTACTCGTATACTTAATCGCATATAAAAATTGTTGCTTTTCTTTTTTCTTGGTTTCAACTTAGTTTGGTTTGATATCTTGGGGCACGTGTGTGGTTCTTTAAGGTAGGTAAGGAATTACTTAAGAGTACATGTACTTAAGATTGTCACTGCTAAAACATCGTTTAACGCACTACGACTATGCTTATGCCTATAATATATATCTATGTATATCTACTTTATCTATGCCTAACTAACTTATCTTAAATCGAATGCAATGTCATATCAATTTCAATTCCATTTCCAATTTCTTTAAAATGTGTACATACCAGTTGTCATTTGGTGTTTGAATGTAAGACTATTTAGTTGAGTTGAAGCCTGTGCCATAGCTAGTAACTTTTGCTTTCACCTTTGATGGGACTTACAGATACTGGTCCTCGTTTCCTTTCAGTTGAAATCAAATTTTCGCGCTGCGAGCCCGTGCCGCATGTTTGCGGCCAAAAAGAATCCGCTTGAAGGCGCGTCGGAACTCTGGATTAAATATTGTGTAAATGACCTATTGAAATGGAGGTTAAAGTGAAGGAGAAGCAGAAGGAGAGAAAGAACAATCATGGTTATTGGCTGATCAATCATTGCATCAACAACAATCATAATTGGCTGAAACAAAAACAGTCAAAGCACTCGTCCATTTAGAGCATTTAGGCAACATGGACAAATCCCATTTCCCATTTCTCCTTTTCATTTACGTACCGGATTAAGTGTGGAGTTGAAGTAGCCCAGCCAGAGAAACAGAGATGCAACTGCTGGATGAATTTCGCAGTCCTTGCACAGACTCATTGTGAGTGCCATAACAAAGAAGGGCAGCCAACAGACGACAAAGGCGCCGGTGATGATGGCCAATGTTTGTGCTGCCTTTCGTTCCCGCTTCGCCTCCAGCAGCTGCCGGCGCTTGGCCAACTTCTGATGGGGATTGGCAATACTGGCCAGAACCCCTTTGCCAACTCCCCCTCCGAGTGGACTGTTGCCACCTGCATCTCCTGCCGTCTGATTGCCGCTTGTTGCACCGCCCATGGCGATGGATTGTGCCAACGGCGTTATCGCATTCAGATGGGAGGCAATTAGATGCTGCTGGGTGGCACTGGCCACCTGCTGGGACAGCGTAATGATTTCATTAGCATTGCTCGTGCGGTACTGCAAAGAGAAGAAGTCGAAACAGAGTTGGAGTTGGAGTTGGAAAAGAAACCAGACAGCATAAAAGACAAAGAGCAGGTGAAAATATACACGCATGGCTTGATTAAGACTAGAGTTGGAAAAACAGGGACTCAAACCAGAACCATAACCGTAGCTGTTAACCGGTATTTACCGATTGAATTTGGTAACCGGAAGTTAAACCGTAACCGCAACCAAACAAAACATTTTGAACATAGCGAAGCCCAACAACCGCAATTATTTTCAACCGAAATAGCCGTTTAGAAACCGGTTCATGCATAATGTATAGTTTGGGTTCGGTCAAGCAAACAATTTAACTATGTAATTGGGGTGCAATTATCGTTTTTTAAAGCTAAATTTTATTTTTACTTCTGCCTAAAAGGATATACATTTCATAACATTTTTTTTTTCAAATTTACATATCTTTTGATTCAAAAATTTTGATAATTTTAATTTAAATGCAACAAAATCGCATTCTGGTGAAAAACGAAAAATATTTTATTTATATATTTTAATATTTAAATGAAATAAGACGCAGCACCAAGAGTAAAATTACATTCCGCTTGAAAATCTGTTCAGTTTTGGCAAAGTACAAGTTTGTACAAGTTCGAAGTTGGTCTGATTTTCGAGCTAGAAACTTTACAAGTCAATATAGTATTTACGCGTGAATTTTGTGTTTTCAATTGCGTTTTCTTTTTGGAAACTTGATACATCGTTAATGTTGAACTTACATCACTGATTTAAGCGATGGTTATTTTATTTAGGCTTGATTTTGAAGCAGAAAAATAATAAATAACATCATTTCATTATCACTCAAGTGGGACTCTTTAAAAACGATGAATATATTTTAAGCATTAAAAATTCGGGAATATAAGAAAACAATTAGACATAAGCATTTTATTTTTTATGTATCAGGGATTCCTAAGTCTTCAGACGTGATTGTAATATGTACTTACATCATCCGCATCGCTGGATATAGTAGTGAGTTCAGTGCCCGCGTGGCTTTTGTTATCGTAGTTGCTGGTGCTGAACTCCGTCTCCTCTCGCGTTATAGCCAGGCTGGCAAAGTCAACGGCAATGGCGGCCATTGAGCGGGCCACAGCTCCCTCCGAGCCGGCTGTGATGCTGGCCGTATTCGTGTTGCGACCGAAGCAAATCTTCATGCGTTTACGTGTGCGTCGCTGCAGCTGCCCAGCTTCACTTTCCGAAAGGTCCTGTTCCCGTTCCAGGTCCGCCCCCCGCCCCAATTTCGCCATGCGTCGCTTTCCCCGCTCCTTTTGCAGCTCACGCGTCGTTGAATCACACTGGATAAGAGACGTCAAAGGAAATGTGAAATATAATAATATATATATAATTAAATTGCAGTAATATTCCCCCTTTAAGTGTTTAAGAAACTTTCAAACGTATTTTCTATCTTCCTACTGGATTCATAAATGAATCTACTCGTATTACAAGCGTGCTTGCCAAGTGCTGATAGTCGCACCCCAGAGGCACATTTTGCTTACAGCTATATATTTAGGCAATTCAGCGGAATTCGGTGCTTTATTCCAGCGAATAGTTTGTTATCTCACCCACCCACACTCGTGAGGCATAAATCCATTGTTGTGTATTCGGGCATCAAGTGCTCGTTGGGGGTATCCTAATGGGCAACAAAGGATTCCCATTATTGTTTTAGTTAATCACACGCTCATTATGACTCAAATTTCCTTAGATGGCACTCAGTGCGTATGCGTAATATTCTTGTGCTATTGTCAAGCGTCGACTGCCAGAAATTAATCACTTAAATTGGGGGAATGTTTCATGTTCATTAGCAAGATATTCATATTAATTACTCACCTCGGTTTCAGTCAGCGTCACATTCAATGACTTTTGTGTGCGACGCTGAATACGCTTCCTGGCAATTAAATAGATCTTCCAGTAGAGAAACAAGATGACCAACAGTGGCACATAGAAGGTGCAACAAGTGGCGAATATCTGCAACAGGAACACACATAAATAAAATAAATATTTAAATACAGTTACAGAACTCATTTTACCTGATAGGCAACATCCTGTGATACCATGCAATGCTGCTCCTCGATGCGCTTCAGGTAATCCGGATCCTTCCAGCCAAATTGCGGTGCCAGCGACACAATTAAGGCGGCAAACCAAACGCAGAAAATCATGAGGAAAACTCGACGCGGAGTTCGCAAATTGTTGTAGTCAATATTTGTAACAGTCCAATATCTAAATGTCCGTTCAACAGAGCGTATGCGCAATGTTAGCCAAATGCAATAGTTATACGCAGTTCCCTTGACTGATTACTCACCTGTCCGCAGCAATGGCCACCAGGTGAAGTATAGATGCTGTGCAGCATAGCACATCACAAGATGTCCAAATATCGCATAGTTCCGGTCCCAGAATCCATCCATTACTTATCTGCATTTGGATGGGATAGACAATTGCAGGGACAGGGATTTGAGTGGTGAATGCAATTAAATTATGTCATTGTCTCTCACTGCTGCCAAGATGACGCAAGTTAAACAATTAACAACGCGCGATGGCTCATTACGCATACAACCAACCACACACACACACGCACACCGCCATACACAATCTGTCTCTCTTTCTCTCTCTCTCTCTCTCTCTCTGTCTATTTTTCTCACTTTGCTGGGTAACAGGCAAAGTCAACTCTTTGTGCTTAATTTCATTTGCACGCTCTTCGCTCCAAGTTTCCATTAGGGTAATGAAGTTTGTGTTGCTGCAATGTTTTCGACAACAAAGCAGCAGCTTGACAACAACGACAACAACAACAAGTGGCTCATCTACATTTACAACAATAGCAACAACTTACCTCGTAGACGGCGCCAAGCGGCATGACGAGACAGGCAACAAATAAATCAGCCACTGCCAGAGATGCCACCAAATAATTAGCCACATTTTGCAAGTTGCGCTCAAGAATAATTGCAGCGATAACAAACACGTTTCCTATAAAAATAAATAAAAAAGATATCAAGAAAAATTTAGATCAATATATAAAAATTACAAATATACAAATTTATTTTCATTGAAAATTTTTATTTGGTCATTAAATACAACAAAAGAATGAAAACAGTAAAATATAATTATTAATTTCAGCAATAACATTTTTACTAGAGGAATCTTTGTAAGAATGTGTAGACAATTTATTAAAATTTAGTATACATTTTTTATACCATTATTATTTTTTTTGCATTGCTCTATTAAGTACTAACAAAGAGCAAAACATTCTAATTTTAATTTTATATCTACACCAATAACAAATTTACAACATACAATATAATGATAAATGTCTGGGATAAATAAAGAAGAAACATAAATACAGCATATATCTATATATTTCACAGAATACACATTTTTATCAGAATAAGTTTAACATAAGTTCATTTTTTTTTTTTTATTAATAAAAAAAGTATTTCAAAAAGAATTGTCTGTTAACTATATCGGGTTATCTTTTACAAAACTGTAGTTCTTATTTTGTTTTCCTTAAGCAATTGACTTTTCCGTGAACTTAAGCTGCTGTTGCAGCCTTTGACCTTAGACCTTATTAAAATGCCATCCAGGAAATTGGGTCAACTGTTCAACTATGCTGAAATCAATCAGCTGCCAAGGACCTTCCCCAAGTCCTGCCTAATTGCCGGCAATCGTGCATAGTGGAGCGGCAGATGCTTTGTCGAGACTCTGCCGCACGTGCAACACGGTGGGGCACAATGCCTGCCGTCTCTGTCAATCGCTGTGAGATGCAAATGAATGATGCTGAGGCTGCCTGGCTGCCTGACGTCGCATGCTTTGATTAAGCGCATGCAACTTGGCAAATTGTAATTGCCACAGCGGCAACCCAAAAGCATTGCCCTTGCCCCCTCTCTCTCCCTTTGTCTCTCTCTCTCTGTCTCTCTCTCTGTCGTCCTGTCAATTGTCTGTCTGTGATATTGTTGTTGTTGTCCTCGCTGAGAGCCTGCGCTTGTCTGCAAGTTATCAAAACGTTTTGTTCTCGCTTCGCTCGTGCCAGAAATGCATTTGCATATGACGCTGTCGCTGTCGCTTCTTTTGCCCAGAATATTGCGCATACGTCTCGTTCGCCCAACAGCTACACTTCTGTACCTATTTCTGCCTGTGTTTGTGTTGTTGTGTGTATAAGTGTGTGTGCACACTGAGTGCCTGCTTACGTGTGTGTTAGTGCTAGTGTCTGTGCAATTTCCATTTGACGCCTTGGCGCGCTTTTAATAGCTTTTCACGTGTCGACAACAACAACAACAACAAGCTGAAACAAAAAAGGAAAAACACAAAAAAAAAAAAAATGTGCTAAAAAAAGCGGCAAACATTTTGAAACTTTGTTTGCCGTTGTCATCGTTGTCGTTTGTCGTTAGTCGTGGTCTCCCAGGCGTATCTTTGAGTCTGCTCCCCCGTCTTCGTATCTCTTTCCCCTCTCTATTTTTATCTCTGCCTCAGTCTCAGCCTTAGTCTCAGTCACAGGCTAAGTGCGGCGTTTAACACAAAGCTTTTTAACGCGACTCTAAGCAAAAGTTGCCACGCTTTCTTGCCACACATCGCCCGCACTCCACTTTCCAGTCTCCAGCCCTTGGCAGCTGGCAGCAGGCAGCAAATCATCTTTGTAAGCCGAAAATCAATAAAATTTTCAAGGGGGCGCAATAAAAATCTTCTGCATCATAAATTTCACTTCATTTACAGTTCACTTTGGCGGCGATATCGAAACTTTTGCTTCAAATTCCCCAGCGGCATAAATTTGAGAATAATTTAACGCCTAAATCTGGCAACACGCCCACTTGCCACCCACAGCAGCCCTCCCCCTCTACTTAAATTGCCAGCTGCTGCTTTAAACGGAAACGAATGCGACTTAAATGTATTTTTGATATACTTTTGGGCCAAGTATACTTGCCTATAATGGTGACGAGTATCATTAGGCCCAGGACAACGGCCATGGCTATCATCTTGACCAGCAGCCAGAATTCAGCAGCTGCCCTCTCATTGGCGGCCCTTTGCTCGTCCTCGGCCAACTGTGTAATGTTGCTGCTTGCATTGCCACTGCTGCTACCGTTGCCGCTGCTGCTGTTGCTGCTGCTGATGCTGCCGATGCTGCTACTGCTGCCAGTGCTTGTGATGTTGTTGCTGATGCTCCAGCTGGTCTGGTTAATGCCACTGGCATCCAACTGTGTCACACTGCCATTCAGTTCAATGTAAAGACTCTCGTTGAACAATATTGCTGGCAGTTCTATTTCCAAAATGCTTGGAACATCACCAATTGCCCCAAACTCCAGCAATGTTGCTGGCGTTGTCATTGCGCCAAGCATTATGTATACGAATCTTTTTTGTTGTTGTTGTTGCTTCTACTTAAACGCCCACTTTTGTCAATGGGCGTGCCAGTGTATGTGCGAGTGCTTAAAACAGTTGTTGTTGTTGCTGCTGTTGATGTTTTTGCTCCTGCTGTTGTTGCTGTTGATGTTGCTGTTGCGACAAGGCTTGCCGTAAGCGCCTTTGTTGCTGGCGTCGCAGCTGTTGCTGTTGATTTTGTTTCAGTTGTTGTTGCTGCTGCTGCTGTTGTTGATGCTGCTGCTGCTGCTGGTGTGCTTGTCGCTCGTGTTGGTGCCGTTGTTGCGGGTGATAAAGCGCTTTAATCGTGCTTGCCAAGCACTTAACACGTAAACTGAAATGACAAGAGCAAAAGAGACAGATAGAGAGAGAGAGAGAAAGAGAGTGAGTACTAGAGATAGACTGCCAGTAGTGAGAACAAAAAAATTGAGACCGAAAATAATTCATTTGATTTGCCATAAATTCCATACAGAGACAACAGCAACAACGTGTAATCACAACGCGTCACCAAATTGGCAACTAAACATGAAAGTGCAATTAATATAATTCACATGTGATTCAATTGAAACTTAAGTTAGTTATGCATTAAAGAGTCACGACTCCTAAGCTATTTATTTATTATGACAATTGATTTTTTATTAGGTGTATCAGGCAGGGACTGTAATCATTATGAGTTATATTATAAAAATTTCATAGTTATGATTATTAAAAGATTTTTAAGGATTTTCATCAATGATAATGTTTGCTCTTGAGCGAAAAAATAAAACTCACAAGTAAACATTATCTGGGGTTCCACAGAAATCTCTTTCACCTGAAAAATTACGTAAATTTCATACAAATTTACGTCAAATTCAAGTGAAAGAGATTTCTGTGGCACCCCAGTATACATATGTGATTTTTATTTTTTCGCTCAAAGTAAAACTCACTTTTAAAAAAGTTTACGTTATCATTTTAAAGATCTGTTTTTGTGTTATGTGGGTTCTCTGGGATTCTTTCAAAGGGATATGCAAAAATACTCGTTGAAAATCTTAAAAAAAAGCCATGAATTTGAAGTGAGTTTTATTTTGAACGAAAAAAATAAAAATCATAAATAATGATTATTTGTGAGTTTTATTTTTTGACTCAAATTTAATCATTATCATTATTTTTTTGTATATGACATTGATTTTTTGATTTGAAAAAATTTCAATAATCATTATTTACGGTACCTGGTATCAACAGTGATCAATCGATGCAGCCATTTAAATTTAAATACAAAAGTATAAATAAGGATTAAAAGACATAAAAATAATTTAATTAAATTTAAATTAAAATTTAAGCAAATGTTCATAATTTAGTATTAAATATTAAATTTAAAAGTTTGTTAAAATTTGTTGCTAGAAACACAAGAAAAACCCAATTA
This sequence comes from Drosophila recens, assembly GCA_037043495.1. Taxonomy (NCBI): domain Eukaryota; kingdom Metazoa; phylum Arthropoda; class Insecta; order Diptera; family Drosophilidae; genus Drosophila; species Drosophila recens. Next base: position 107,147 of record JBAMBJ010001883.1, on the reverse strand, counting down.
TACACAGAGTAAAATTTAAATTGTTTTGATAAAAAATTAGTATAGAGGTGCAGTGAATGTTCAAAAATTGTTGGGATGTTGCACATAATAAAAAAAAAATAAATTGTTTAAATTTAAATTTAAGTTAAACGTCTTATCCATATAGTTAAGTTAAATTTGTAAATGATTAATATATGATTGAATTGAAATTTTATGTTATGCAGTGCACAAGCTCAAATATTAAACTGCGCCGTATAAAAAAAAACATATCAATCGTTAATCTCTGACCCCATCATTATCTCAGTTCCCCTATTGATGATGAGGTGTTTTTCAGTGAGCTTCTCAGTTTATTTCAAAATGTTGCTGAAAGTAGAGAGGTTGCTGCTGCTGTTGCTGCTGTGCCTGCTGCAACTGCTGTTGCCAGTGTCAAGTCTGCCCCAGAACCATCGCGCGGATTCAGGGAGTCGCCTCCACTACGAGCAACGCAGCGAGTTTCGGACAAATCAGAGGACACCTCCGTTTCGCAGTTAAATCACACGAGTTTGCTTTTTGTATCAGCAGAAAAATGACAATAATAAAGAAAAATTTGTGAGCAGACCTTTGGCTTTCTAATCATTTAATACGGAAGAGAGTGTGCCACAGTTGATGGCATGGCGCCACTTGCCACTTGCCCTTTTATATGCATGAGAATGCAACACATTAGTGTGACCTTTGTTTGTGTCAAGGTGCAACGAGGCAGTCAGCGAGGCAGCAACCTACAATAACAAACACTAAACAAACACATTCGCATATCTCTGTGTGCGTGTGTGTGTCTGTGTGAGCACACATATTAACAAATGTGTGTGGTTGCAGGCGAAGAAAGATACACACAGACTGAGCAAGCTGCCTTGACTAACTGCGAGGGCTGTTCTTACAGTTTAAGCATGATATTGAATAGGGACTTGTTTAAATTTTATACTGTGTCCCGTTGCAGAAGTATGCTTCTTTGAAATCCTTTTTTTGAGATTTAATATAATTTTATTTTATTGATTTCTATCTATGAATAATTTCATTGATTCTTTTTTAAGTGATATTTGTATCAATTTTTCTCTTTTCCAACTAGTTATTAATCTTTAAACTGCCCTCGCTCTGAAGCTGAGGCTGACACTGACACTGGGAAGCTGCTGTGCTGTTGTAAACGTGTCTTTTGGGTTTTTCATAGACTGGCTAAAATGTTAATGCAGCTAAGCGCTGTGGGAGGGGACATCGGCCGTTGGGACATCGACTGTGGCAGTGTCAACGTGGCAGCGCCAATGTGGCTGTGGCAATGTGGCAGTGGCAGTGTGGCAGGGCGATGCGCCCAAGTAGCTCATGTGTGAGAAATATTTTCATAGTCAAGGTAAACTTAACCTTAGGTAAAAGTAACACAACCTTACATCTCCTACCTCTCATACATATGTATATCGCCTTCCTCCACTGCCTTTCACGCCCCGTCGAGCTATTAATAAATGCACTAAATGCTTGTCAGCTGTGCAGTGTTAGCTTTTTCTACTATCTCTGTTGCAACTTTTATTTGATGTTTTTATGCATTCCACGAATCGCTTTTAATTATGAATGCGAGGGGTTTTCTCAAGTTGTTGTTGTTGTTGCAGTTTCTCCTATTGTAGTTGTTGTTGTTGCCAAGGCTACGTAAGCTCCATTCAGCTATTTTTTGTGCCAAATTCCATGCGAGGGTGGAAGAGCAACAACTGTAACAGGAGCCGCAACATGTAAAAAATACTACAACAAAAATAAGTTGCTGACGGTTGCAACAAACTCGCTTCGGGCATTTGCTTAACAACCGCAGTCAGGGATATGGAATCCTTTTGCACTGCAGAGTATGCAGAGCACACAGAACTACACAGAAAAAAAGTCCTGATTAACATCAATCACAATCGGTGTCGAAAGTTCGGTAAGCGCGGAATTTCTCAAATACGGTTTTTCAATGACTTCTCCGCAAATATTTAAATTATGTGGCTCTATAAGATATTTTTTGGTGAAATTAAATGTCTTGGCCTTTTTTAATATTTTAATGCTGAGTGCTTGACAGTTCATTCACTTATTGATTTAATTCAAAAATAATATTCTGATTACATTTTAAAAAGATACATGCTACTATCAAACAATTTTAACATGCATTTTAAAATTTTTTTGTCTGTGTACACACTCACACACATACATACTCGTACATTGCTCACACTTGAATTAATTCATAGTCTAATAAATATACAAAAAGTTTTTTGCTGGCTGAAACTGGCAGCGAATGGTTCACTCCATGGATTCCACACTACTTTTGTGTCAGCATAATCTTTATCAGACTCAACTCTCTCTCTCTCTCTTTCCCTCTTTTTCTCTTTCTTCCTCTTTCTCTTCCTCTCTTCGAGCCTGTCTCTTGTGTGGACATTTGAAAATGTGTTGCACACAATTTAATTCTATTTGCTGTGTCCATTGCCTAGAACTTTTGTGTTCATCTCCCTTCCCTCTAACCTCTGTTTCTCCTTTGTCTGTCCTTACTTTGTCCGACTGTTTGTGGCAGTCGTACAATGTGCCAATTAGCAGTGGCTTTTTATTTAGCAAATGTTTTAATCAAATATGTATATTATAGTTGTCAAATGGACGACAATAAAACAAAGAGTTATAGCTAGGAGGAGAGTCTCTTTCTCATTCTCTGCTTAGAGATATTTTTTTTTGAATTAAAATCAATAGAGACTCATTCAAAACTTTGTAATGATGGGCAGTCGGACTACAATGTGCACTTTGAACTTTCAACATATCAAGAAAGTTTCTAATGCAACGGCATTAATTGCACTTTGTCGTGGCAACCTTTTTGTGTCTTTCTTTGCTGTGAAGTTAGTTATTGAACCAATCTACGAGCCATAAAACTTGCACACAGTTAAGCTTTTAAGGCCAAGTTGCTTCCAAAGCAATTCTTACCACAGCAACAACAACAATTTGAAGTGCAATGACAAACAATAATGCAATGCCAAGAACAAGACCATAACCGGCACTAAAACCAAACTAAAATGCAGAATCAAGAGTAACTTCAAGGCAACTTGCACTCAGAATCGATTCTCGCCCTAACGAAAAATAAATATGCTCGTACTCGTAAAATATTTGCTTGTATATATATTTCTCCAGCGATTTTTGATTGGAATTGCCCAAGTAATTCTCAGTTGTTGAAATTCTCACTGGGCTTATGGTCTGGCGAGTTGGCAGTTGACTGTTGATTGACCTTGGCGAACGTTGAATAAAATGTAAAAAAATATATAAATTCATAAGTATTCAATATACTCACACATAAGCATAATTATGTCCTTTCACATTCATTTTGTTCGCTTCATTAGCGACGCTCTGCCGCAGGTAAATTCGTGAACATAAATATTTATACCGAGTGTCACGGGCGACAACCGACAAGAGGCAGGCGACAACCGACAGGCGACAACCGACAACCGACAGACGACAGACAGACAATGGTGATGGCAAGGGACACCGTCAACCTCAACCTCAAACTCAACCTCAACCTCCACATCAACGATGCCTCAACCCGCACTTGACTCACAGCCGCAATCTCTGCATCTGCATGAGTATATCTGTATCTGTGTGTGTGTGTGTGTGTCTCTGTCTGCGTATGTGTATGCGTGTGCTTGTGCCTTGGTATTTGTGTGCGTGTCAACGGCTGATTTTGTATTTGATTTCACTTTTCTTTTTGTGGCTGCTTTCCTTTTTTATATTTTATTCGTCCTAATTATGCGGGCTTTTCACTTTTCTATTATTTGTTATTTCACCACGCGTAATGAATTTTATTTTAGTTACAATGATTTTATATTTTTTATAATTGCTGTTAAAATTTTGATTAAAATTGTAGTTAATTTTTTGATTTACATATTTATTTTTGAATTTTCACTTTGAATTGTTTATTAGTTTGAATTTTTGTCAGTCTGGGAACTTGTTTAATCTTTAATATCCTGTTGCTGGCGGCACATGCGACTTTAACCTATACCCAAGCATAACTATTGACAAACTGCCTCAATGTGGCCGTTTCTGGCAAAGGGCATAAGCGCCATCAGCTGATTTGCTGTAGACTTTGCCGACGCACGCGCTTGCCACATGCCACACTCTTATACTGTGTGGCAAGTCTACACACGCCGCTTCAGTTTTAAGAGATTACAACTTTTCGATTTCGAAATTTTAGAATTAACATTCTCTTAATTATGCGGCTGCCTGTTGAGGGCTGTTGCACGTAGTTCGCTGCCGTGCGGCAATTAAATCGTTCACGTGCAACAAAATTCTCATAATGAAGTTGAACTTACGGTAGCAACAGTTGCCACATTCAGAGATGCAGAGATGCAGCCTCAATAAAGCTGAAATGCCAAAGAACTTTTTGGCAACCTTCATTTGCATGTTGCACGCTTTAGCCAACTTTCAACAATGCCACTTTTTTTGGAGTTGGATTTGCATTTAGGTAGTTTTTTTAATATGACTCATGCAATGTGGCGAGGCAAGGAATGAATGGGATGGGATAAGATGGAGGGAAACACATTCCCATACCCAACAGCTTGCCACAAATATTGACTTGACTCTGCCTGTGTGTGTCTGTGTGCATGCCTCTTTCTGTTGCTCTGACTATTTGCAGAGCGTCCTTCATCTAATGCGCATTAAGCTTAGTCTACTATGCGGCGTTATTGGCATTTTCGATATTTTGCGTCCATTTTGAAGGCCATTTCTATGCAGTCGCCGTAACGTGCCACATTCCCAAGCATCAGGGTGGCATCAACTCTCCAAGTGGCCAACTGGTCACTGGCTGCTTAGGCGACCGCTTCGTTTGCCGTTTGATTTCCGTCGTCCAGGCTTTGTTATTGGGCCCCGTCCATGTTCATGTCCATGTCCATTTTCATGCCCGGGGCCATCGTAAATTAGCAGCGGTTTATTGCCAGTACGTGACATTGTGGCCGCGTCCCGGCGTCTGCAATTATTACGACGTCCATTCATTTGCTGGTCAGCATCAGTATTTCACTTCCTCCCCCTTCGCCGTCTCGCTCTGTGATTGTCTTTTAAGTTGGCGCTGCCTTTGTGGCTTATGTGGGGTCACGACCCATTCTTTGTTGCCACTTTAGCATTTCCTTATTCAATATTTGAACAACAATAAAACTTTGATTGTTGCATTTGTGCCTTGTTCTATAAAATATGCGCCGTCTTCCACCTCTCCGTCTTACATTTACTTCCATTTACCGATAACAAAACTGGCAACAATTTTTCTATGTTTCTTCCAAAGCGCATGGGGCACATTACGCATACGACGCGTGGCGCTGATTTAAGTTAATGCCTTTGAACGGCCAACAAAAGAGACACACAAATGGTATTTTTGAACTTTAGCGGTAATGATAATAAGTAGCTAAGAAAGTTTAATAATCTCAGTCATAAGACTTTTCTACTAATTTTAATCTATTCGTTTCTAAATTTAAAATGTTTTGATATTTTATTTAATTGTTGATTTTAAATAATTTAATATATAAAATTTGAGTTTTTAATTTTAATTTGAGCTCATTATAATTATAATTATTTTTTGTCTTAACTTGACATTAAAAAGCTAAATAAATTATTAGGTTTGCTGAAAGGACTAAATTTGTATTTATAGTTGAGCTCTTAAATTATAAAGACTTGAATTAGATAAATCCACAGCATAATAATAAAAAAGTTCATGAATTTAACTTCCTTCAAATGATATTATTAGAATATTTTCAAATTTACCCGTGCAGCTTATTGTCGAAAATTAAATGATATCCGACTTTCGTGAGGACTTTGAGAGCGAAGTGAGCAAAAGCAATTCAGCACAATAAAAGGAATTTTAATTAAATGTATTGTTGTTGTTGCTACTACGGTTGTGCAATGTGCAATCCGGAATTAGTAATGAACCATTTTGAATGCACACCCGATGGCAGTTGTAACCTACACATTTAATAAGTGTGCACATCATCCTAATGAGCCAGAAAGTTAAAGCTACGATTGTAATGCAATCGCAGCACTCACGACTCACAAAACCCTCGCAGCATGCTACGTGTGGCAGTTGAAAACTATCTCTAATGCCTTGTATGTATGCGTATGTGTGAGTGTGTGTGTGTGTAGTTGTGCGTGATGGGGAGCATTAAGAACGAGCAAGCTTTTCCATTGCAAGAGTGCGTGACATAAAATCAAGCTTCCCCAATTGCTGTTGCTGCCACTGCTGTTGCAAGGCCAATTGCAGCTGAAGTTTGTTGACTTTGTGCCATTGTTTCGAATGGCTGAAAGTTAAGTAAAAAGCTTAATAATTTGCCCTTCTAAATGTGCGACAGATAAGCAGGAAAACTAACAACTCCCAACCCAAAATGAGCTTAAGTTTAATGTGAATGGCAAGACAGAGATAGAGAAATATGGGAAGGGAGCCATGTGATGGGAATCATCAGTTCATTTTCAACATTATATGTGCCAATAAACTTACCACACACACACTCACACACAGACTGTCACACACATGCATAACACAATAATTACATATAATAAAAACAATTTTGGGCATTTTATGTGCGCATAAAATTGTAGCATATTTTCAGGCGGCGCACTAAATTATTTGCAGTTGCTGTGCGGCAACAACAACAACAAACAGAGCAACAACAAACACAATAAGCGTAGCAAATAAAATCGACCAGTTGACGGGGCCAAAATGAATTTACTGATGAATTGCGGTTTAGTTTTATGAGATGCCCCGAGACGAAATACACTATAAATGTATATTTTCTATCTCTCTCTCTCTCTCTCTCTCTCTGTCTGTATGTCTGTAATACTTTTTTATGAACAGCGGAAAACAAAGCTGCGCATCGCTGCGTCCACATTTTATGTGTATTTAATGTTTGTTTGTTAATAAAATCGAGGTACAATAATAACAAAAACAAAGACAAAGCCAAAGCCAAACAGAAGCCAAGAACAAGAGCAAGGATCTGTTTGAGTTTTATGTGATATTTTAATGTGCGCACTTTGACACTTTTAATGAATGCCTAGCATTAATTTTCTTAATGAGCGCGCTCATTTAAACCATACTAAGCGTGCCAGAAAAATATACGAACAAGTTAAATTAAATAAAAAGAAAAAGAAAAGTGGAGTAGAAGAAAAGGAAAAGATTGACAAATGCGTGTGGCATCAACGGCGAAAATGTTTGCGCTCCTTTGAGGCGAATGACTTTGCGAATGACAATGGCCCAAACAATTTCCTCTCCATCATTGCTACATAATGAAGTTTGAACAAAAAGCCATTGACACACACAAGCAGATACAGATACATAGATACATATACATATGTAGAAAACTACACACATGACTGACGTTGGTTGGACTGAGAAGGACATGGAAACGTGGCCCGGTCAGCTTAATGAGCCGCACTAAATTCACACGAAAACTTTTTGGCCAAAATGCTCTAGACTCTTGAGAGATGCTCAGCGGAAAGGCAGAGGGGGCACTGAGGGGAAAATTGGTGTGGCAACTATTTATCGCTGATGCCCGGACAAATGTTCTGCACTTGGACGACTGGCAGGAATTTATTGACACACTCAATCGAACGCTTTGATCGTAATCCCTTTGCTTCCCTTGGCCAGTTTTCATCTCAGTTTCAGCTAATAAACAACAAAAACAAGCAAAGCAACAGCATCATTGTACCAAGAGAGTTGGGCCAAAAGCAGCGACCAAAGTTAGTTAAGTTTTTCTCTTCAATTTGCTGTTTGTCTGTTTGTTTTCTTGTCAAAACTTTTTTTTTTGGCTTTCAGATAAGTCCATTAATTTCTCAACAAATAATTGAAATCGAAACAGGAATTCTGCAATGATCATAGGTCTTTTATTGTCAGGCATTAAAATGCCGAAAGAAAACTTAACAATTTCACAATATCTATCTGTATATATAAATGTTTGTATATATGTATAAATATATATAGTAGTCAGTGCATCAGGTGAGCATTTTTGGAACGAATGACAAAGTTTGTGACAACAATTTACATTTTGCTTGCTCCCAAAAAGAATATCAAAATACTAAAGTTGTAGACTTTCTAAGATTGTGCGGGAATGTTAAGAGTTTTTGTGTGTTTTATACATTAGGTATTAGTCTATTCATCGTCGTTTCCGTTCTCAGCTCGATGAAATTCAAAACTGCTGACCCTTTGATCCACGCAATCACTGTGATTCAGCTTTGCGTTCGTGTCCACATTTGAGCAGCCAGGTTTGTCCATTAAGTCGACCATTTGAATGTCCAAGGGATCATCATTATTTGCATTTACAGTGCGCTGTCGGTGCAAAATCCGCTTCCGCCTTTGCGGCAGATAAATGTAAGCCAAGAGCATGACTATAAACGATATAATCACGTAGACTGTCGATGGAGTACGTAATGGATTAGTTTGATTACCAATTATAAGAGAGAGACAAGTACGTACTTTCCATTACAAGATTCACAATTTGGTAGATTGGGCCACGTCTGTCCAGACGACAGCCCCTCGAATGGCCATACAACTTGGGCAGAAACCAGAGCAACGTCAAAGAGAACCACACGAGAATGGCCAGACGATCTCTCTTACGCAGGCCCAAGAAGAGAAACACGTTGAGGAAAAGGTTGCACGTATAAACAGCTAGCCAAACAAATGTTTCATTGTCTATGGAAAGCAAAACATCTGGTGTTTAGTTAAACAAACAACAACAATTACTGCAAATGAAACATAAATCTGTCAACTTACCGTCCTCATAGTCATGTTGCAGTTCCACGCACCACATAAAAAAATATGATAGCGAGTAGTATATATTGATTAGGGCAATGCCAAGGCCCAAGTCCAAAAATTTACTCATCTTGACATGCAATGTTCCTTCGGCTGTTCTGTTGCGTTGTTGTTCTGTTGTGGCAATGTATTCGCTCTTACGACATGAACAAGCGTGAATCCGGTCCCGAGACCGCTCGCCCAGAACGAGGGTTCAGCGTAGACTGGCGATTGTATGGCTGGTCAGCCCCTCAAGAGAGTGAGAGAGCGGGAATGTGAGATACCAACGGAGAGAGAGAGAGAGAAAGAGCGAACGGAAAGAGAGTCCAATAGCAGCGAACACGTGCTTGCTGTGGAACCCATTCACATTCCCACTCACATAACAAACAATTATTCAACTGCCTCTCTGTTTGGTCGAGCTGCGCATACCCTTGAAGAAAACATGGTTCTCAATTCGACAAATCATTTATTATTAGAAAAACTTTGGTAAATAGCTGCATTATATACAATTTTTAAATAATAATAAAGCGCATTTACATTTACAATCACAATTCAGGCTGTGCTATGAGGTAAATTGTGTTTCAGAGGGTATCTGTTAGTCGACCCACAAATTATTCGAGTTACTTAATTGGGAAATAATTACACATGAGATTGAGGTAGTACTTGAGTATTGATAAAATATATATATATTCGATTCTATGTCGAATCATTTCTGTCCCCTCCGCTATCATCGCGTTTCTTATCACCTACGTCAGTCTTATCAGCACGACAGTTTCCCTCGCTTTTTCCAATATCAGTATCATCGTGACAGCATGTATTATCACAGAACTTCCTATCAGCATTTCTGAGCTGAACATCATCTAATGCATTGAATTCGAAATCTGGTGCACTGGGTAAAAATTCAATATTACAATTTAAAGTGCTGTTATTGTCATACCCATTCATTTCAGAATTGTTATTTCCATAGATATTTGACGAAATGCAATCATTACTTGTCATAAAAGATTTTTGGGGGCTAGCGAAATTCCTTGTTCTATCAGTTTTCCCATCAATAGATGTACAATTCATTTTACTTCTAAATACTTTCTCCCAATCTAAGCCCTTCAAAATATTTGTACTTGATCTTGCTAGTTTCAGGCAAATTATGACCATAATAACGATAGACACAAGTATGTAGACTGTAAAGAGATAACTCCATGTTAAAAAACTTCATTCTAAAAAAAAATTAATATTAAAGTACTCACCATTTACAAATATACTTAACATATTGAGTCCCTCGCTCCACTTATAATTATCGGAGAGAATGAATCGAAATAAAAGTACTAACATTGTATAAATGAACCACCATACTACGACAACAGGTTTCAAATTAAGAAAGGGCCCAATTAAAAACGTATTTACAAGTATGTTTATCACATAGAGTCCAAACAAGATCCTAGCCAGCACATCTGCAAATAAAAGAAGAATACGCTTTTATAAGAAAGCATTTTAGGGGCTCGCACACTCTACAGCTAAAAGCTTAATTACCATCTGAGCATTCAGCTTTAAAAAAAAAACACACGCTTGGCAATGCTTAAACCTAGCTTTAATAAGCTTAGCTCTAATTGATCGACCATGTTTGTTTTTATCAGCAGCCGATGGCAGAAAGAGGAGCCCTGAGAGAGCAGTAATGGACACAAAGAGAGTAACAAGCTTTCAGCTCAACTTTCAACTCCTCTAACAGTGTGCGTCTCAGCCGAGTTGAAATTTAACCTGCAAGCTTAATACTCACTTTTTGTGCCGTGTGTTGGTTTCTTGAAGATGAAAGCTCAAATACAAACTTAGTTTGGAGCTTCACTTTCATCTATAGTTTGTGCGAGCCCTTTACAGGATAAATTAAGATTTGACTTACTGTATTTGTCGTTCAATATATCTGCAAAGGCGACTCCCATGAAGACGATTGAATAAGCCACATTTACAATGGAAACGCCAAGGCCCCAACGCTTAAATTTCTTTAAATTTTCTTCCATCATTGATTCAAGTGAATAAAAAGTACGAATTCTCAGACAACAAGTGTAATAACGAGTAGACTCGATTTATTCTTATTCGAAACAGCCGCGCCGAACGAGGGCTCTGCGTAGACTGACGACCGACCGTTTTAATGGTCAGCAGCAAGAGAGCGCTTTGAAGAGAGGGAACAAGTGTGAGAGCTAGTGTGAGAGCTAGTGTGAGAGCGAGCGTGCTAGTGAGAGAGCGCAGACTGTGCAAATGTCAAGAGCACGTGCTTTCGCATTTATTTGCAATGAAAACAAATTCAAAAGAGTTTGAGTCTCTAGTCGAAGTGTGAGTACTCTTACGGCACATACTACATCAAAATTAATTTAAGTACTTTCAGTGTTCTCTTTAAAAAATCTTTATCAATTTATAAGACATAAATTTCGTGTATATATTAAGTTTTCTTAATATTAGTTGATATAAAAATATAAAAAATGATAGTATAGTTCCCTTAAGGCATTTCTAATGGCATTTTGTTGAGTTCAGCTTTAAGTTGGACTCATGATCTATTCGATCATTGATAAAGCCATCATTTTGGAATATTCAGAAGACGGCGGTGTTTGCTGCTGGTCAAGATTTCATTGAGGCTTATGTTCTAATCATCACTGCCACCTCCACCGTCACATCCGCCTCCATCGTCACCACCGCCACCACCGTCACATCCACCTGTATCGCCTCCTCCGTCACATCCACCTCCATCGCCCCCCTCGTCACAGCCACATCCTGCAGTTTCTTCTCTCGTATTATCACAACAATTCAAATCGGAATTGTCGTGGTGATACAAGGCACTTGAAGCCATGTGACCAACTGCTCTCGCACTCGATGCTGCCTCAGCATTTCTCTCAATTCTTTCTGCATAGAAATCGGGCTGAGTAATAAAAGTAATGGATTCATTCGTATTATAGGCAACTGTCCTATCAACGGGAGATGATTCGGGTTTTCTTGTTCTGTTTATTGTTCCCCAAGGTTTTGCTGGTGAATTGTTGATGGGTTCCTCTATTAGTTTTGCCAGATTTTTGTAAACAATGGCCATAATAATAAGCGAAATTAATACGTAAACTGTGGAAAGAAACACCCATTGTTAGTTGTGAAAATTAATGAATAAGCGAAAGTACTCACCGTTTACAACTATTGTGACAAACTCAGTTTGTCATAGTCAACACCAAAGAGCCGAAATAGAAATAGCATGCAGGTGAAAGAGAACCAGAGCAATATGGCAATAAGATCGCTCTTGAGCATGCGCAGAAAGAGATACGTGTTCAGAGCCGCGTTGCAAGTATACATGACAATCCACACCAAAGGCATTACATCTAGAAGAAGAAGCAGAGACTCGTTTTACTAGCTAACGAATGCATTGAGTTGAATGATTTTTATGTCTTACCGTTTTCATCAGCCGTGTACAAGTCGCCGCTAGACGTTCCCAAATACGCAAATGAATACATCACATTGAGGATGGCAATGCCAAGTCCCCATAACTTAGTGCCAGTCATGCTAAATTTCTTGGAATTTCATTATACATATGTATACTACTATTTAAATATATATATATATATATTTTTCTTATTTAAATTATGTTGAGGCTCACTTTTGCGATAACCAAATGCTGACAGCGTCAGAGACGACTGTCCCCGAACGAGGGTTCAGCGTAGACTGGCGAATCGGTTGATGCTCTGCGGCATGAGAGAGTTGCAAAGAGTGTATGTTTGAAAGTCTAAAGAGCATAAATGCGATGAGTAGCGAGTATACTCTCAATTGCACTGTAAAAATGCATACAAAACACACCGAAACTTTAATGTTCTTCTGTTACTTTATTAAAAATTTCAAATATTTATTAATAAAACATTTGTGTTGCTATAGAATTAAAAATTCATTTTTTGGCTTATTAAGTTTCTTAAGGGTTATTATAGTGACAACCTATGGCAGATAAGAAGTGATTCTAATTTATCGATTTATAAAGATAAAGAAATAGATATAAATATATATATATACGGGTCTGTTCCGAATTCCGAAAACGAGTAGAATTGCCACAAAACGTGTTGATTGCTGTTCCGAATTCCGAAAATCGACAAAAATTTTGGTCTTTAAAACGTGTGCTGTAGGGTGACCGGATTCAAAAGTAAATGCCGTTTAAAGCATTAAAATAAATACCTAAAATTATAAACTGATAATTATAATATTGTGGAGACTACATTTTACGATTTTTTTTTAAAAACATCTATAAAATATTACCTACAAATCAAAACCGAGCGACAATGACTAAACCGAGTTGTTCCAATTTAATTTTTGTTATCGATACCAAATCTCGCAGTCGAAAGCTGCCTGAGTTGCTTCAATTGAATAACAACATTCAAACAACAAAGTTTTAGTCTTATTTAGCTTCTATCTGCTATATTCAACATGAAATACTTCAAATGAATTTTCGAAACGTTTTCGTTATCAAGTACGAAATTTAAAAGGAAAAAAATTAATTTCGATCAGAGTTGGTAACATCAAATAGTAAATGTTCGTTTTCCTTTAGTTTTTAATTTTTGAAAACGTGCGGAGTTAGGAACAGGCCCGACAGATACAATTGATAAAATTAAAATAAGTATAACTTATAAATAAAACCTCTTTGCAGGTAAAAGTCTACTGACAAAAATTTCTGATATCCAATTTTGTGACAAATTATATTAAACTTTACATATAATTTATCTTAAAAAAAATTTTGTCAAAAACAAAAGAAGTCCTCATTCAAACTTTTAAGCTATATAAACGATTTGATACAAACGCACAAACAGACAGTCTTTTCATCTCATTTTCGGAAGGCAACTAAAAATTTCAAAACTATTTATCTTTTGAACCAGTAATCGTATTTTAATGATCGAGGTGTCATTCGACGCCAATTTTTGATAAAAATACTAGCAAATTAAAGCAAAATTTTAAAAGGCTCCAACGACCCCATTTTATCTAATCGTTTTAATTTTGCCTCTCCCACTAACACCTGTTTATCCCACGAGCCAGGTGAGTATCTGATCGGACAGTCATAGAACATTTTCCATTCTTCCTGTGTATATTGCTAGTCGCCTTTCGCATCTTTCGTGCTGCATTCGTCACTAGGGCGGACTGCTGTCCGCAGTGATAAACACATATTAAAATCAGGAAGCATTTGATTCTTTCTTTGGTTTAATTTACTTTTCAGTCTGTTCATCATTACCTCCAATAAAATCAGGTATTTAGCCAAGAGGCATGTCAGAATTGTTGATTTTTCTTTCTTTTTTCCATTCAAGGAAGCACATTATGGCCATCGAAACAAGTATGTAAACTGTTAATAGAAAGTTAGAAAAAGTTTCATTAATATCCGCGATAATAATTTTTTAAAATAATTGTACTTACAAAACATAATTATAAACCTAAATTTTGACTTTTCTGGGGTCGTGGCAAGACCAATGCCAGCGAATATCAGAAAATCAAAAATGATCGAAAAAAAAATCCAAAGAACGATGGAGTCATAATCGCTCATAGTTGTGCGCAGGATGACATAAACATTGAGAACAATGTTAGCTGAAAATGCTGCAATCCACAGACATGACGCTGTTTCCAAAAGATGAGAATTGGTGTATTAATATTTAATTCATATGCATGAGTAGGAACAAAGAACTAAACAAAGTGGAATAGCCAAAATGAGACGAGACGTTTTGGCTTTTTAATTGTCACTTTTTGAATATATCTCATATAAACTACTTAGTTACTAATATTTGTTACAAATAAACTAATCAAAAATAAATTAGTCATATATAATGAATATCTTACCAGTCTCTCTATATTTGTCGGGATTTAATATCTCACCGTACATCGTCACAGTTATCCAAACTGATAAGAAAATACTAACACTTGTAATGAAAAGTATACATTTCTTAATAACTGTCATATTGAGATAAACTTTCAGTCACGGAAAATTCACAGAGCTGCTGACAATTCGCCTTACAGAAAGTTCAGAGTAGACTGCCGATCGCATCATTGAACATGGTGCGAGTAGCTAGCTAGAATGAGAGAGAGAGCGAGAAAGAGAGAGAGAGAGAAACAAAAAGAGAGAGAGAGTGAGAAAGAGAGAGAGAGAAAGATTCGCAATGTGGAATATAAGTGAACTTGCAAGTAACATAAAATAAAACTCTGACAAAGAGAGCTTATTCTGTGAGTACATGCATATATATTAGGGTGTCCCTTATTTGGTCAAAGTCAATATTTTTAAACGCATACGGGCTAGTTCTGTTCATTAGGTCCTAAAGCACTCAGAAATAAATTTTTACCTCAATCGGAGTATGATAACCCGTGCCGACTTGGATCGAAAAATTTCAAAATTATATGGGCCAAAAAAAAAAAAACATTTTTTTTTTTAATTTTTTTTTTTTATTTTGTTCATTAGGTCCTAAAGAACTCAAATCCAAGTTTTCACCTTGATCGGAGTACGATAACCCCTTCAAATTTGCATCGAAACATGAAAAAACAGTATTTTAACACTGATTATACATTTTTCGATGATTTTTCATGTTTCGATGCAAATTTGAAGGGGTTATCGTACTCCGATCAAGGTGAAAACTTGGATTTGAGTTCTTTAGGACCTAATGAACAAAATAAAAAAATAAAAAATTAAAAAAAAAAATGTTTTTTTTTTTTTGGCCCATATAATTTTGAAATTTTCCGATCCAAGTCGGCACGGGTTATCATACTCCGATTGAGGTAAAAATTTATTTCTGAGTGCTTTAGGACCTAATGAACAGAACTAGCCCGTATGCGTTTAAAAATATTGACTTCGACCAAATAAGGGACACCCTAATATATATACATATATATAAAATTGCAATCAAATGAGTATGTTATTTGTAATTTACCCTGTATTTATTAAATGATTTGTGTTGGATATAAGCTAACGAGTGTCGGTCGTTCTCAGAGATTATTAGAGCCAGAGGCAATGATATTAAACTGTAATACAGCTACAGGGTATCTGCCCCTCGATCATTTAATTTTTCAGTTGCAATACAATAAAACAGTTTATTTTATTGCTGAGCATTGGAACAATAACAATACTGCTAAAGAAAAGTTGTAGAATTTTTTAACATTTGCAAAACAAAATGAATCTTAGCAAAATACAAAAACTGAACAAATTTCGATGACAATTATTTTAAATTTTTTTTTTATTTATAAATGTTTTCTACTTATCAATTAATAATAAATTGAGTAAACAATCTAGAATTTCTGGTAGCCTTATTGTTATAATTACTTGCACGAAACGAGTAGCATCAATTGCAGTAGATTTCCGATTTATATAAATAAAAAAACAAAAACATCTGCTGCACAAAATTGTTGTATAATATTTAAGCCTGATATGAAAATGTAAAGCCACAAAAACCAACAACAGTTGGCAGTTACTTTGTGGGTGTACATGTGTGTGTCTGTGTGTGTGTGTGTGCAAAGAGAGAAAAGTTTAGTTGAGTTCACTTTAGTTAACTTGTAAAAGCAGCATCAACAGTCGTAGTTGATTGCTATGGTTCGGCTGGATGGTTGGTTGCATGCAGACATGCGGCGTGTGGCACAAACCAATGAACCACATAATGCGGTATGCCCGCCCACACATACACACACACACACACACATACGCACTTAAACACACTCTATATAAGCGGCGCCTGCAAACGTTTAAGTAAGCGTGTAAATTATTTGAATTATTTATGAGCTACAGCAACAACAACTGCGACTGTGACGACAACCGCAGCCAAAACATGCAAAAAGCTTAAAGCCATCTGAATGCACAGCGCGTCATATGCAACCAAATAAACGAATATTTGCATCTGCCGCATGCCTCTGGCCCTATTACCCCTCCCTTCCCCGACTTAATTCCCGAGACAGGCGACCAACTAAACATGCTGAATACTTACGACTACAGCGACGAAAATCAAAACCTCGCACATTTAGAAAAACACACAAAATTTTGGACACATTTCAGCTTCGACAACGGCCTGCCACGTTGTCCGTGCCCCGCTATCCTGTGTCCTGTGGCAACATTTAAATCCCTCGATGGCGCTTAAACAGCGCCCGGGCTCGGCCATTTGCTCAACATCGTCATGGCAACTGATAAATGTGACGCAATACGGACTGAGGAGCTGAAGAGCCAAAAGTTTTGGTCAGTTGACTGTAAGTGGTAATTCCCAGCCGGAAATTTTATTAATAGCCCCAATCCCTGGAGCATCGACAATGGCAACGACTACGTCAACGAACTGAGAACAACTAAAAGTAAATACAATATTACAAGTTTAAGTTTAGCTCGAGTCAAGGAATTGAAAAACTTTCTCTTTCTGTAAAAGAGATTGACGAGCTTCCAGTATTATTAATAAGACAGATTTAAAACTTATTTGAATTTAAAATAATAAAATATAAATATGTATCATTAAAGATGCTTAACTTAAACATTATATTTACGTTTCAACTAACTGTCGCTAAAACAAAGAAATTTCATTAAAATTTTTATAATTATTCAATTCGCTCTTTAATATCAATTGAAATAAATATAAATAGTTCAGAATCACAGCTAGAATATTTTTGATTAAATTATAAAACGTTTATGTATAATTTATTTTGTCACATTTTTGAATTAAATTTATTGAATTTTTTTTGTTTGTCAAATATTTCCAGACATTTGATGAAAGAAACACCGTATGGCACAAGTTGACTTACTTATTTTTTTAAAAAATTCAGTTTGGTATACGTGTATATCTTTTGGATAGGCAAATGTACGCACATCACGCATACGACCCCTCGACTTAAGGCCACTTAAGGGAGGAAGAGTCCTTGCTGGATCCAGCTGCCTGCCAATTGCACGCACTTTTGTCGTTCAATTTACTTGGTATTGCCACAGCCAGTGGCAATGGCAATGGTAATGGGAACGGCAATAGAAATGGCAATAGCAATGGCATTTTTAGGCCTCTAAGTGGCTCGGCGGCATGTCTTAGCCGTGGCAAGTGGCAAACAGCAAGTGTGTTTCTATTGCACGTGTGTTTGTTGTTGCTAGGTCTGCAATAATTTCGTCTATTTGCTGCCTGACATTGAGTTTATTGAATTTGGCATTTGCATGCTATATGTTGAGTTGAATATGTGGAGCATTTTGTGAGCTAAGCGTGCCCCGACTTGGAACCCGATTGTGACTGTGGCTTCATCTTTTTTACTGTCTATGTCGCTGTTGGAAGCTATTCAATTATCTCGTAGTAAATTTAGCAGATGAAGTTGTTTATTGCGCACGATGTTATGCCAATTGAATTTGCTGCCTAAAATATACCATACATACCGAACTGAACTGAACTGAGCCACCCAAGCCTAATCAAAATCACCTAAGGATCTAAGGCATCGGCAGGTGTGCATTGGGCGAAATTTAATTTCACAGCCAATTAAAAATGTTACACAGTGCGTATGATGAATTTCTTGCTGGCTGCCAACAGCTGCGGCTTTTGTGCCTCACGTGCGCCACTTGGAAACTTGGCAGCTTAATTGGCCATCCCCTACATCCCTCTAACCAAGATATTATTCGTCTGAAAACTGAATTTGAATACCCGTGTCGACAGCTCACTTCAATTTGATTTATGCTCGGACCAACCAAAAACAAAAGGGGGCAAAAAATTAACAAAACGAAGGCTCAGCAAAGTGCAAAAGCAAATTAATTATGAACATTAACTTTTGTCGCTTAATGCGCGTTGCAAGTTCGACGCTCCGAGGTGATCTGAATAAGCCAAAGACTAAGGCTGACCCAAAAGCTGTGTCCCCTGTCCCTGTCCGTGTTCGTGTGGCTCATCAGCAGCTTCTGGCAATCCTTAAGTGAGCCAAGGACTTTTGAAAAATGGTTGACGCCGCAGCAGAAGCCGCTTAATTAGTGCGTAATTTGTAAGTCTGCGCGCAACGAACAGGAAACAAACAAACAAAAACCAGAAAAAAAATCACAAAAGTTTTCACAGAGACCGAAGATTCAACAATGAGAGGTAAATATTAATTACGCAAATGGCAAAATTTGTTGGCAGAGAAAGCGAGAGTAGGCAAAAAAGAAAAGAAATACAATAAGATAGATGCAGTGAGTAACTATAATAAATATTTTTATACTATACATTCGGATATAAGCAAAGGTATTTCTCATATCAACGTCAACTAAATTCTGAAACCCGAAGAATCCCTTTCAAATGAACAGCAGCATCTGCTCTTGGTCCTGCTTATCGTCCTTTTACGTTATTTGTGTAGTTGTTGTGCATACAAATTTGTTTATTTTTAATTTCTGACACCGCTTTGAAGGCATTTTTTACATTTATCTTATGCTTGATTGAGGTGCCCGACCCGCAGTATTTTCATTATTTTTTTAACATTCGTTTGTTTAGGTCAGAACTTCTTCCTCCGCGGACCACAACAACAAATCCATCCCTGTGGGTGTCACAGGTGTCAATTAGTGTATCCAATTTGCCATGCATTGACCGCAGCTGTGCTTTGATCCGCAGCTGCCCCACACTCCACAGAGTGTAGCATGCTTTAAATTGTGGGACCGCACACACGCAGAGTTCACTTTAACTGCCAACGAACTTGCAAAGTTTCGCTTGCATTCAGCAGATTTTAGAGTCACCCACTTAAAGTTGAATTATGCATCAGCCGGAGGCGAATTTAATACTCTTTAAGGTCAGTGTATTAAATGCCATGCAATTATTATATTTTGCTCAGCTTGCTCGCCCTTGAAATGTTAATTAAGGCCAAGTCAACAACAACAAAAATAAGAGCAACAACTAAAACACCACGGACATCCACAACAGCAATGAATCCTGCAGGACTCCAGTTACCTGTGGTTATATCCATTAAAGTATGCTGGCTATGAGCCAACTCCTGTTGTTGCCACGCCCACTGCCAGCATACTTTAGCGACGTTGTGGCATTACCTAGCAATAATTAATTTGCCGCAAAGTGAACTTGAAATACTGCTGTTGCGAAACTTAAACAAATAATTTATCTGAATATTACAGGGTACTGATGTAAAAATACATCGCAAAATCGACAACTCCATTTTCGCGATGTGATTTTTAAATAGTTAAACTCGATACATTTTTCGACGATATATCGACAGCTCGACATTTTTTGTTTTTAATATTTTATCAAATCGATCTGAAGCCCAAACCATAATTTGGATTTATATCACTATTGCAGGAACTGCAGCTGGTGGAGCAATATTTTCTTCTTTAGCTCTGCAGGTAGCTATTTGGTTCATTTTGGTAGCGACAACGGAGAGGGATGGGGTTGGACTTTATAAAAAGCAGCTCGTTAACGGCTGCCGCGCAATTACACTCGAAACGATTTAAATTTTAAGTGCTCGGTCCGAGTATGTGCCGGCTACAGGATGTCGACAGAGGTGGGGACGGGCACCTGTTGCCCGTTACCTTTGCTGCCCTCAAAACACACACAGACACATACAATGCGACGCACTCACACATACATACATTTACACATGCACACCGGCTTCCATTGTGGGGCTAATTGCGCACAGAACGCGAAGGTTTGCGGTGCTTGGAGCCTTAAGTTCACTCGAGCAGCATTTTTGTTTATTTATTTTCCATTGCTGATTATATAGGTATATACATATATATAGTATACATATAAGTCTGTATGCAGTAGCTTTGTCCAATGGTTAGCTTTTGGGTTTAACACTGTGTCGGATTTTGCCTGCGGAAGTGCAATACATGAAAATTGCTTTGGCTTTTTATTTTTATAGGTCAGTATTTTGGAAAAACCTTTTTATTGCTCTCACTCGCCCTTACGCTACACACTTTGGGATAGATTATACTGGACAGACGATCGTGTTGTGACATGTTGAACTTTATTATCAATTCTTGTTTAATTAAAATGCTGATCTCATAATCTCTTCTATTTAGGTACAATGAATTATTTGCAACTGATCTGTAAATTGTATTGACTTTGCAATTTATATATTCAGCATATACATATGTATGTATGTATGTATGTATATGTGAAAATAATGTATGTTCTCAAGTTTGATTTTCTTCTTCTGTTGAGAGCTAAGCTAAACTACCACTAATTAAATTCCAATTCAGTTTTAAAATTGAGGTCTGTTAAAAAAAACAGAATATTTTTCTAAAACGAGCGAGAAAGAGAGAAAAAGAGTAGCGAGGGAGATGGAATTATTTTGGCCTATTATTTTTTTTTATTTGTCTATTCGAGAACCGAATAATCTTAGCTGCGTGTTTACTCAATTCCGATGCGAGCTTCAACTTTGGATAAAATAATAATTGTGGCCGCCAGCGCCAATGGACGCCGTTTCCGGATACTCAGTTTGTTTTTCCTCAGAGCTTCCTGAGGCTGCCCTCGTTGTCAGCTCCTCCATCTCCGGGGTCCTTCGCATATTTGTACACTGCACTGCAAGTTTTGCTGTGTAATTTTAATTTTCGAACGTCAATGCTAAGCCTCAGGCTGGCGGCAGCTCTACGAAGAAGTGGGAGATAGGTTGAGGAAGCAAATGAGGGGGTTGGGAATCGTTATTGCAAGTGGGTTTTGGGCTTTGAGTTGGAGCCCAAGGACTTGGATAGACGTACGCATGGCCCCGACTACCATTTATTGCTCATATTTCATATTTGCCACATTTTTGCCATTTTTCTATTTTCCCATTTTCGCGTTGCAAATGAAAATGAAATTTTTAATAAAAACGATTCGCGATGTTTTCATTGTGCCAATTTTGCTGATGTGTTATACTCGTACTTATTGGACGCTGGATAAGCGAGAATATCCTTTCAGAGGAAGCTAACCAAAGCACCAACAATTGCATAGCACTCTGCAGCAAATCGTCAATTTGTAGTGACTGTAACTTTATTTCGTGATATTATTCGCCTTATCCCAATTTAAGTTTAAGATTTCAATGAAATGTCCATGTTTTGCAAGACGGGAACATAAGATGGTGGCTGCTTAACTTCAACTGAGTCCAAAGTTCCCTGCGTTAGCTCTACAAACTCTTTGTACACGATGCTCATCATATAGACAATGCCAGCTGAAATTGCTTATCTATAGAAACAATTTTTCATGAATTTGTTGGATTACTCACCAGCAGCTAGAAGCACCACTGTGCTTTCACCCCAGTAATAGCTAAAATGCTCATAATTTCGCACATAGCCCAAGAGCGTAGAGATAAGGCAGGTGAAAAAGACCGACGTTATTCCCAACCAGAGTCTATAGAAAGTCGGCTTATGCAAGGGATGGGCCTTTAGAATTCCAAAGAGTATGCCTACAGTTGCCGTAACCTGCAGGGATCGACAGATTTCCATAAAATCCGTTTGTCCTATAACCAAGTAATTTAAATCTTATTCAAATCAATAAGGAATCCATCTGATGCTTACTTATGGTGGGCAGAAGACCACTGGCCAGCGTCAAAATCATCACAGTGAGGACAATTAATATTTGGGTTTTTCGCTTGCTTAACAACATGGCGCAGTAATGATTCCCAAGCAACTGAATTTACATCACCAATTTTTCTAGAATTGTTCATTTTAAGAGCGTAGTTGCCACCTTCGGTGAATTTGTATGATAAAATGGTACTTTTTTAATTGTTGGCACATTTGATCCGTTTGTTTTCTTTTTCAAAAAAGTAAATTTTTTGTGGACTAAACATTGTATTATAAATAATTTTTTATCTAAAATTGAGAAAATTTAGTGACATCTTATACCGTTCATAAATATTCACATTTTCACAGATAAATAAAAAAAAAGTGTTTTCCAACAATTAATAATACTTTTATAATTTTAATAACTGTAAAGCTTAAACAATATATTTTTTTTTATTAAAATTTTTTTTATCATAAATTACAAAAAAGGTATATTAATATTAAAATAAAATACAAATTAATATTATATGATACAATATAAGAAGTTGGTACACTAACTAAGAAAACGGTACATTTTTCCCATTAAGCTAGTACAAAATATTTTTATGAAGTGGCAACTGCGTAATCGAGCAAAACTTGATAGCCAGAGAGAACTCGATGAGTAGAGAGAATAGAATAACAGAGCGTGTTGAGTTGGCAGTTAAATACTCTTCAGTTTCAATGCAGCCGTTAATCTCGGCAGATTATATGGCTAACTTGTGTTGCTTCTAAACTATCCACAACAATTGATTCTAAATATATCTATAATTGTATATATATATAATCGAAGTAAAGAGTATATCGAAATGGCGTGGTTTTACTTGAATCTGAATATGTATCTGAATTTTTGTGTAATTAATAGAATGTAAACACATGTCTCTCTATTATTTTTTTTTCTCTGAATGAAATTTGCAACTCGACAAAAATTTTAATTGCGCAAATGAGCTTCATTGCTTTTAAGAACTTTTGAGGTAAAGCAGTGTATACTATTGTCATTAAATGTATGTCAATTAAAATGTAACGACCTTTACCCAATAATTAACGTGGACTGGCTTTCAGCTTGCAAATGCATCGATCCATTTAGATAGTGAGACTGCAATTGATTTTCTAGTTGATATTTATTTAATTTTGTTAAATTTTAAGTTATAAATTTTAGGAAGTAACTATTTTGGCATGACATTGTAGGGTGGTGCCTGCTTAACTTCTTCTGGTTCCACACTACTCTGAGTGAGTTCCACAAACCCATTGTAAATGATGTTCATAGGGCAACGCCAGCTGTAATTGCTAGTTTACAGAAACAGTTTCTTATAAATTTATTGGATTACTCACCAGCAACTAGAAACAGCACAGTATTAAAATACTTCAAGTATATATAAATTAGCCAGGTCAAGTGGACCGACGTTATTCCCAACCAGAGTATATAGAAAGTTGGCTTATGCGAGTGATGGGCCTTTAGAATTCCAAAGAGTATGCCTACAGTTGCCGTAACCTGCATAGCTCGACAAATTGCCATAAAGACCGTTTGACCTATAACCAAGTAATTAAAATCTTATTCAAACCAATTTGGGATCCATCTGATGCTTACTTCTTCTGGACAAGAAGCAAGTGGCCAGTGATAGACTCATCACTATGAGGACAATTAATATGTGGGAAATTCGCTTGCTTAACAACATTACGCTGTAATGATTTCCAAGCAACTGAAATGACAAAACCAGTTTTTCTAGAGCTGTTCAATGTTATATGTACGAGTTAAGTTGCCACATTTGTACCAAATCTGGTACATTTAAAGGTACAACTTGCACCTTGTATTCGTTTTATTTTTAAAAATTGTCATTTTGGATATCGAATTTTGATTTATTTAACGTTAACAATTATTACAATTATTTAAAGAGAACTTATTGATATGTAAAGAAATATATGACAGCGAGTGATGGATAAACAATTACTGAATTTTTAAATATTGTTATTATATATTGTTAGTAATAAAAAAATGTATTTTGGTTCAGTTAATATAATTCATAATTTTATGTACTTCTGAGCGAAGTTAAATAATGCAATTTTTTCTCTTAAATAATTTATGTTTTTATATATTGCATAAAAAGAAAGTATGCTAATATTCATTAAAAATATATAAACTGTAAAACTTTATTTGGTACATACTAATGGTTGGTGAACTTTTGCGCAATCGGAATATTTTCTATAAAAGCTGATGCAATATTGTATGTAGTGGCAACTTTGTACGTGCAAATAATGCTATAGAGTATCTCCCAAAATGAGTAGAGAGAGAGACAAAGAGAAATTCAGAGAGAGAGTGAGAGAGAGTGACTGCTTAGCACAGTTGGCGATTGAATACTCTTTAGCTTCAATGCAGTCGATCAAGACGAATAATATAACACAGAAATTAACAATTAATTATACAGTAACAACATTAAGTATATTAAATCAATCTCAATTTTAATGACCACAGTTTCAAACATTCCAAATATTTATAGTATTCTACATAATCCATACGCCGAAGGAAAGGGTATAAAGGGATCGCATATTAGGCTTTGGGTTTCTGACGTTCTGTATATTTATTTGACTATACATATTTATATTGTATGAATATCTATTTATCTCTTTTTGCTGATAATACAAATGTTTTTTTTTTTTGCAAATATTTATACTCTGCGTTACCATAAAGCTAAATTTGCGTGAGTGAATTTCACATTTGGTAGTAATAGAAATTTTCCAATCTTTCGCAATTCGAAAAATAATATAAATGCGCAATTTACGTGTCCAATCTTGAGGTTTCTTGGGTTCATTGCTTAGAACTTATGAGGAGGAGCAGAAATCTTTCAGATAGTATTTCCAAATGATGTCCATTGAAATTCTAACCAAACTAGACTTATATTATTATCGTATTAGGGCCTGTTTATTCAATGCCTTACCGTTTGTAAGTTTCTGAAAGTCAAAGTCAGTAATAAAGAATTTTTTGAAGAATCTAAATTGTCGGTTGATTCTTTTCACATCGAATAAGCCCTTTGAAAATACTTTTTCGCCAAGGTTTCCATTTGTTATCAGCTTTCAGTCAATTTTGCACTCAGAGTGAACCCACCCTCTCAAACACACACACACAAATTGAGAAGTGCAGCATTGTCCCCTGGCTTACGCAACAGTTTCTGTTGCATGCAAAGTCAGTAGCATCATCAAAATCAACTATTGCGTTCCCTACAGGAATCAGAAATCAGTATGCATTTGCATGTAACAATTGGGGAACAACAAGGAATGAAGAGGGTTGAACGAAGGATAAAGAGGGGAGCAGGAGCAGGAGCATATTATATGGCACATTTGCTCATCAAGATGCAACAACTTCTCGTAATTGAATGTCATGTGAATGACACAATGTCAGGCCGTTGGCCGTTGAATGTTGCCCAACATGATGCTGACATCCCTTCAGCCAGCTC
Source organism: Drosophila recens (assembly GCA_037043495.1). Classification (NCBI taxonomy): domain Eukaryota; kingdom Metazoa; phylum Arthropoda; class Insecta; order Diptera; family Drosophilidae; genus Drosophila; species Drosophila recens. Next base: position 81,493 of record JBAMBJ010001883.1, on the reverse strand, counting down.
CGACTTCGACTTAGTCACCATTTTCATGCCCTTCTCGAGCTGCATCTAGTTGCTGTCATGTCGACTTAGTCACGTGTGAAATTAATTTGTAATGACTACGAGTACGAGCATGTGGAGCAATCAGCGTCATTTGCATTCGAATTTGCCTTATGCAAAATGAAAGATGACCTATTCTTCCTACTTTGTTCTATCCATCCATGACACAGCTGCAGATTGACCCCAGTGCCAATCAATTTGGTCAGCTTTGAGTCATGATCTGCTACCACTTGGCTTACTGAGAACTCAAACTTTGGCCCTCAATTGGATCCTGAGCGGTGATAAGTTTTCACTTCGTGGTGACTAAAGGCATATTCTATCTTTTGTTTCTCCTCCCTTCTCTGACATTCTCTTGTTCGTTCTGTTGTACCGTTCGCAGTACCTGGAAGCGTGTTTGAAACTTTGCCGAACTTAATTTTGTAAATTGTTCACAAATTTGGGAAATTGCAATTACTTTGTGATTTTCGAAAGTGGCAAAAAGTTTTTGGCGCAGCGAATGCGATTTGAAGGTGCATTGAAACTGTAACGAAGTTAAATTGGAATTGCATTAGAAAAGTGTGCCTCGACTCGAATGCAGTTCATTTCCGACTTTGAGTCTGTCACAGAGCCTACGGCCAAAAACTTTACACACTCAAATCGAATTCGAAGTCGAAGTCGAAGTCGAACTCACGACGCGACCCAACTTTAAAAGCGTCGAGCGATGTCAACTAAATCTAAACTGTTTCAAAAACGGATGGCAACAGGTTAAATTGGCGCAATCTGTACACCGCATGCTGAGACAATAAGCCAACAGAGAACAGAGAACAGGGAGCAGAGAACTATACAACAGAAGTTGGAGCAGCTGATTTGTCAAGGACAAAGGCTAGAAGTATAAAAGGATAGAAGTTTAGCAGGGACAGAGACAGAGACAGGCATCCGAATCCGAGCCGGGTGACACAAATTGCTGCAAACACCTTGGCAGGCTGAGCAGGCAGCGCAAAAAATTGGAACTGAGTAGACAACTTAAAGCGCAAAAGGCAAAAAAAAGAAAAGATAAAAAAACAGAATGATGTGGGCGGAAATGGATACTGGGAGGATGCCTGAAAGGGTGGGCGGGGGCTGGGGTTGGTGCTACTTAAAAGTTTTTCAAAGCACTGCTTATGGCACGTGCTGTCAGTAGAGCCGCGGCAGAGCGGGAGAGTGGGAGACCAGGATCAGAGCTGGGCACTGGGATGTGGGAGAGGAAGTGGGAGAGTGGCGCTGCCAAGCAAGCAAAGCGTATTAAAATACAAAGCAGCATCATTAAATGTTAAAAGTTGCCTTTGGGCAAAAATGGCAGCACGGAAAGCAGGTAAAAAAAAAAGCTACAAGTGCCTGGACTGGCAGAAGAAAAAAACCACTTAAAACAACTACAACGGCAAAACAATCAGGCAACAAGAACAACGAGACAACGACATGGAAAACGCGCAAGGACAATGCAAGGCACACGGCCAGGAAATTACGCAAGCATCAAGTGCATTACTCAGGTGAGTTAAAATTCCCCAAAGCATACTACAATAGCAAAAACTGCATTTGCAAGCTGTTAATAATTATAATTGAAAATGCGCAGCAGCAGCAGCAAAAACAAGTATTGCGAATGCAACTGCATTTACAAAGACAATGAGGGAAAAAGCCATGTGGGATAATACGAATATTCACATTGCGTATACGCAGCATGTGCGCACCAGTGCCTTACAGATATGGCCAACGGCATTGTCTTTGCGGTTACTTTGGTTAATGCAACCATAAAGTGAACCACAAAGCAATCAGCAATCAGCTGGAAAGCACACAGGTAACAGCTAACAGCTAAAAGCCAAAAGCATTTTTGGCAGCATTCCAATCTAAAAGCGTCAATGAATAGCGAAGGGAATTTAGTGCTATTGTCTTGACTAAGGACGAATCTGGGTGCCAAATCTTATTATAGTTTGAATATATATCGATAATATTCAGCTCAAGCCGATGCAAATAATATAATAGTGTGTCAGCTCGCTGTGAAATATGATTAATTTGTTATTTGTAGCACCTACTGTTTCATTAAGAAACACACGCAGTTCACAGCGAACTCTCGACTCGACCATTATACTCCTCGCCTTGATAATAAAACCAGTGGCAAGTGGACTTGTGCTGAAAGCAGACGGCAGCATCATAAAATTTGTATACGTATATAACTCTAAGCGGTGTCCAAAGACTAAGCATAAGTCTCAGCCTTAGACAGAGTCAGGTGTTGAATCTGAAGGACTTCCGTTTGCACTGAATAAAAATGTAATAAATTGAAGCCCAAGCTGAATCTGAAACTGAAACCGAACAAATGTTTGCTCTAATTCAACAAAGAAATTAGATTAGTTGTCATTTTGAAGCTAATTGTTAACTTCGAATTGGATAGAAAACTCTTTAAAAATTATTTAATATAATGATTTCAACACTATATATTTTTTGCAGGGCATTTGCGAGTCGAATTTTTGATAGACTTTCTTCCAGTCTTGCATAAAATCGCTTTTATCGCTTAAATTTTCATATTTTGCTTGGGTGCGGGGGGTTAATTTGAATTCAATGCAGCTGCTTTATATTAAAAGGCACTAAAAGGCAACGAACCAAAAATTGTTTCACTTTGCCAACCGACTGCCTGACTGTGCATCATAAATTGGAAAATAAAATATTTCATTTCAAATCGTTGTAATTATGTTGACGCTGTTTTATGACACACAGACATTAATCTATACAGTTGTATGTTTTTGTGAGCTGAAAGTGTGTGTGTAACATTTTATAGCAAATTAAATTTTATTAGCGCACAATGTGCTTTGACATTTCCCCCTTAGCTGGATTACTTGTGCCAGCTCAAATAGTAAGTACGATATGGAAACGGAAAGGTTGAAAAGGTATAACTTTTTAGCTATTGTTTGGCAGGATTGTGGACTGTAGATTGCGGATTGTGGGAGGGAAGTTGCAGGTGGGACATTGGGTGCTCAGCGTGCTGTCGCTTCGAGTAGTTGTCATTGTCATTGTCCTTATCAACGGCGACAACAAAAAAGTTTTTGCAAAACATCTTACAAGTGCCAGGACATGCGTACCTATACCTATATATATATATGTTTATACAACCAACTCTATGCCAGGTTCAGGACCTCTGTATGTGTGTGTGTGTGTATGTCGAATGTGTAACCTTTTGCTGCTGCTGTCGGCATTATGATGAGTTTTGCTTTTGCCAGACTAAGGCTAAACTCGTAAATACCTTCATTATCGTTAAATCATGCTGAGAGCTGAACTCGTACTCCACTGAACTGAACTGAACTGAGCTGAACTGAGTTGAGTTTGTGCCTTGCCTTTTATTTGCCCTTTATTTTTCGCATGCTGAAGAAGGACTGTTGTCTCTTCGGCTTTGTGCCCGGCTCATGTGGACTTTTAAATAGATTTAAATGCGCATTTAAATGAAATAAATGAGCAACATTTCATGGCCCAGGCCGTACCAGTTTCGTACCGTTTCAATCCTCACATCACACAACTTTGAATGGCAGCTGATACCTTAACCACAGCCTCAGTGAGTTAACATTTCATTGCCAACTGCAATGAACTCATTTATCAGACAGACTGCTCGGGAGCACTCCCTTGTGCCAGGGGTGCCATTGATTCTTTTTTATTCTGACCTTAACCACTCACCTTTGATTCACGACTACTCGTAACTGAGAGCCTGCCAAAATGTTTGCTAATGTCAAAAGTTTTGCTTAGTTTTTACATTCACGCCTAATAAACTAGGAAATTAATATACAATCGAAAAACCAAACAAAAAAAAACAGAATACAAACAAAAAGAAAAGAAAATGTAAGCGAAGTCGAAGACGAAATACACCAAGAAACAGTAAACAAAAGTTTTCGTTTCCATTTTCTTCAAACTTTTCAACCAAAGAAGAAATTACGAAAATACACTTTGCAAAACTGACAAAAGTTACGTTTATCTATTAACTAAGAATTAGTTTTAATTACATTTATAGTTGTTTTTAATAAGCGTTAATTTGATATTTTAGAGAATCCTACTAAAAGTTACTGAAAAGTTAAATCAAGAATAAAGATTAGGAATTAAATATGAAGCCCTATATATTAAGATAAAAATAATTATATATAAGTTAATTTTTTCAAAATATAATTAAAATATTTAGTGATAAAAATAATATAAATAATCATGCTTCTTACAGGTAGACTACTTCCAAATAAAAGGAATTGGGCCACGCCCACTCAAATTCTTTCTGGTTGCTGGGCTCACTGTTGAGTCAGTGTTGGGTTTATTTATGACTTTTTCCCAACGAAAAAACCAACAATTTGAACATCATAAAAATGCAATTAGATGAAATTTATGATGATTTTAGCGGGATGTTAATTACAAATATTCATAAATTACGCATGCCAGTGACGTCAAAATTCCTGTAATGGCTTCAAGGAACCACACACACACACATATTTACAAATGCAGCCAACTGTCTATGTGTATGTTTGGAGGAAAACAAATTTTAATTAAAAAGTCAATTCGTTGAAAAGTTGCGATCAACTTTCGCAGCCGGGGCTTGAAATGAAAAACTTGAGAAAGTTTTCACTTTAAGGATATTCGCATGCACATCCTGCACCTGTTTATGTTGTAGGCGGCCAATTTAACAACTTGGCTCTCACTAAATGTAAAAATAATTGCCACTAAAATCCAAAAACAAAAGTTTTCTATGCACAAATAGCAAAAGTTGAGCTATCAAATGAACATGAATGCACAATGTGCCCCACACTTTTCTATGTGTGTGTGTGTTTGTATGTGATTGTGTGCATATGTCAGTATGTGTGCTTGATTTAGTTATGAATTCATTTTGCTTTATGAACTTTTCATCGCTTTGGCACCAACTAAAATGCCAAAGTGTGTGACCAATTGAATTTCTTATGAATTCAGCTTTTAACTTTTTGGTCAAATGAGTTGCCAAAAAGTTAATATGGTCCATCCAAAAAATTATACACACAAAGTGTGCATATATTTATTGAGCTATTTAATTATTAAAGACAATAGGAGCAATACAGTTTAATAAAATATTAAAGGGTTCAAGGTCTCTAAGAAATCAGTTACAACTAAAAAAAACCTAATAGTCATAAAAGCTTTTTGATTATATGTATTATTATAGCTCAGCCAGAACTCGGGCAACAAAAGGTGCATATATTTATTGAATTATTACAACCAATCTAGGAATTCAATGTTACAATATGTTTTAAGAGTTCGTTAATAGCTTAAAATATATGTAGTAAAAGCTTTTTAATTATGTTTAAATCAATACGTCTAAGGTGAGCTTTTAATTGAACTTACTATCATTTATGAAATGGTTGCTTTCGCAGTAAGTTGTTCTCTGAAACGATAAGATAAGAGATAAAACAATATATTTGTATATAGTTCTCAGATAATGTTTATTTCACCTCACAACGTAAAGTGAATTTCTGCGCCAATTCAGTTCCATTTTAATCGTCGAATCGAAATGTTGTTGACCAAGACACACAGACATGTGGCCATTGGCCTGATTGTCATGGGCTTGGCTTTCGTCACGTTTGCCTATCCCTATCAGTGTAAGCAATTTATATATACATATTTTATGGACCTCATTTCGAATATTTTGATAACAAATAACATTTTGCAGTGCAGACATTCTTAAATGTTATTCAAGGACTGCAGCTGACGGCCACTGTGAGTCTAATCTATGGCATTCTTAAGAAGGATCCTCTTCATAAGGATAAGTTCCTGCTCTTCTGGCTGGCCTCCACGGCAATCTTCTTCTTTACACTAGTCTTCTGCAGCTTTAACTATATGGGAGACTATCATTATGAAGGTTTCTTTATTGTGATGCTGATTCTTCTGGCCGAGTGGATAGCTGCAGGTAAATCGCTAATGGCCCAACTAATCAATGTCTGCAAATGATAACAAAAACTATCCGTTTATTGCAGCTGCTGTGGCTTCTTTCCTGTACATAATGTATCAGGAATACATAGAACTCACTCAAAACAACAGAGTTGCGGGACTGTCCCTGCCAGGGGCTAATGTGTTCAATCCGACAACTGAGACAAAGGAAAACCCTCCGCCATACATTGCCCCTACCTCAGAGAATATGACGGTATCGATACAGAGCTAAGATAAGAGATTATCTTGTATACCATATTGTGCGGAAAATTAAATAAAAATTGTGTTGAACAGCGCACGAGTGCAATTAAGAGAGAGGTATATGTCTATAATTATATATGTATGTGAGAGGGAGATATAGAAAAAATGAGTGGGAGAATCAGATTATACAGTGGATTTGCGATTCTTTTGTTTAAAATTGTTCAGTTCACTTCGAATCGTTGACTGCAAATGTGGTTGAACAAACGCAACACGCAAATGGCCATTGGCCTAATAGTTCTTGGCATAGCCATGGCTACTCTATCCCTACCATTTTATTGTAAGAAGAGAATTCTTATTCAAATTCGGTAGACTTTTGATTCCTTTTCCTTGTTAGATACTGAAAACTTGCAGCTAATGCGGGAGTTGCAATTTGTGGCAACTGTGGGCCTGGCCTTCGGCATATTTAAGGCCCATTCAAAGCACACGGATAAATTCCTGTTTCTTTGGCTGGCAATAACAGCATTCAGCCTGCTTTCCATGTTAAATGTAGGTTTTATTGGATGTCAACACTTAAATTATGTTGGCGGATCGATTCTCTGGGTCCTTCTTCCCTGGTCATTTGCTGGTGAGTTTCCATTTACTAAGGTATTTTTGAGCAGTATAATGTGCTCAGTTGTATACTCAAATTCCACACACAAATGTAAATTTTTAGCATATTTTTAAACTAAAATTGTTGTAAACTTTTAGCATGTATTTTGCAGTTTTGTGTGAATTTTGCGTTTTTAATTAAATAAGCGAATATTTTACTTTATTTGATTCATAGCTGGTGTGGCTTATTTGTGGAATATCATGTACAATGACTATGTGGAATTGAAGTTCGGAGACGCTGCTCAAGTCGATGAAGCCGTCGTGACTCAAGAACAACCGCCTCCGAAATATCCCAACACGGAGAACCTAACAATCTTGGTGCATGGACAAAGAATGAAATAATCCCGAATATGCATAAGAAATATCTAAATCGAATATTGTTTATTTTTGTATAACTTGTTTTGTGACCCAAAGATGCAACGAAATGCAGCAAATAACCATCCAGTCAACTGCCACCAATTGTTGGAAGTTGACCAAAGTTGCAATTGCTTGTAGAAAATTCACAAATTGCTTTAAGCCACAGAGAGCGGGAGCGAGAGACAAAGAGAGCATCGCGTAATTCTAAGTCAAAGATAAGCTACTAATTAGAGAGACAACTACTTGTGGCAATGTGGCATTAACAACGCATTCGCCTTACTATATGTGATCATTTTAATTAAAAAACGTCTGATTCCATGTGCTGCCTGCCACTTGACGCTTCAAAGTTGTCCCAAACTTTGTACACTTTAGTGCTGCTCCAATTTGCATGTGGGACTTGCGTCATGCCACTTGCCAATTGCCACTTGTGTTGTGTTGCATTTAATTAGCTAAGAACAAAAATTATGTACACAAATAAAATGTTGTATGAATGTAACAAGCAAATTGTTTAAATTGCCAAAAGTTCAATGCAAAACTTATTTGTAGGCATCATTTTAAATTCTGTCATTTGCCTATTGCTCACAAACCAAAAATCTTTTCTAATACAGAACAAACTCTGACAAAACTCTAAAAGAAACTCTTAAAAATGGACAATTATTCCCAGAATATAATATATAAGAATATTCTTAAATTTATGGAGTTGTCTGACTTAAAAGATTAGAGTTATGCCTGAAGTCTTTAAATCAATATATAGTACATTGCAATCTATACAAAATTGCAGAAATATTCTTTTACTACAAGACTTCACGATTTTAATAAATTTCAGTCTAAACAACCAAATTCTTGAAAAGTAAATTTAAACAATGGACGTCATTGCTATTCTATTATTTGTGCTCTCCACTTCTCAGAACTTGTTTATCAATTTTACACATTTTTAAGCACTTTACGTCTCTTGGCCTCTTTCTCACTCTCTTTACTATGCTCTCTTCTTCTCATGATTTCATTTTGTATAAATTACTTGTTGTATGTGAGAGAAAACTTTGGTTATCTGGTTAATAAACAGCAAATGGATCGATATTCAGTTTAATATTGTCCAATGAGACGGCGGCATTTGGTCGTTGGCTCTGTGGGAATATGTCAAATCATTGATTCGAAATAATGCTCGGCATTTGCGAGGCATTTGGGCACGTATTTATATGGATAAGCGATGCATAAAAATTGTATTAAATTGACATTAAAATCATGGCCGATGCGATGATGACACTGGCAAGAACAACTCGAAATCGACACAGTAAAATGCCCATTAAAATAATAAGCAGACCCCAATGTCTGATTCTCTCTTGGCCAAGTCAGTGATCACAATGTGTGTGTATGTGTTTGTGTGTTCTTAAATATGAGCAGCACGTGCCGCAGTCCCCAACAATGAACCCAACTGAAACATTTCGTGACCCGACATCGGAACAGGCAACGGAACTGGCACCCGGAGTACTTATGCAAATAATTTAGATGCTCTGTGACCCGTGTTTAGTGGTCAGTAGTCACCTCAATAAGCGGTTGCTTTTCGATTTCGGTATTAATCAACTGTGTACTGACTTAAAGCCACCTCCCTAAAGGGACCTAAGTATTTAGACTAGTGATGTAGTCCAAAGTTTTTTTTGAAAAACGAAAATCTCGTTGTTGACTAATTGACAGATAATACCGATGTCTCGAGTTTTTTAAAGAGTTTTTCCAAACGAAAACAAATTTTTAAGAAAAAGTTTTTGTTAATAAAATACACAAGCTTACTTTTAAGTGCTTAATTCATTGCTTTGATTCTTTCAATTGGATTTCATTAGTAAGTTCTTAGACAGTTTAACGTAATACATATAAAATATTGATAATGATAAATTTAGTGATTTGAATCCAAATAATGGATTGAGCTTTAAATCGAAATGTTAAAATCGTCAAAACAAATATCGAGCAGTCGATATTACGTCAAAAAGCATTATCGAGTTAAGGTACTTATGTTAAGAATCGCCTCTGCGGAAATCGAGTTGTTGGTTTTTCGACGTAGGCATTTTTGCATCACCAATTTAGACTTTAACCGAATACGGCTAATTCGAGTAAATGTCACGGCTACTCTCTGATTAGCTGAAGCGACAATCAATTCATTAGCTGTCAAGTTAAACCCATTGACGAGCCACTCAGAATGTGGCCAACTGTCAAAATGGCCGTCGCTGATGGCACTGATGAGCTGGCAATATTGTCGCTGTCCATTTAAGCTGATTGCCAACCATTAACAGCTAGTCAAGTTGGTCTTTAAGTCGCACTAGAGATGGCCGCGTGTCAGAATCGATAGTCATGATTATTGTGGTCATTTTGGTATCGTATTCTGCCAAGTGAAGGCAACACGACACGTGGGCAATGATCAATGTTGTTGGCAAGTGCGACCCTTAATTAACGACAAGTTTCATAACGCGACAAGTGATTGCCCTCAAATTAAAGCCATTTGTGGAACTTCATGGAGTTGGCTGTCTGTTTTTCAGTCAGCGTCGACATCGCTTAGAAGGTGGCCATAAATTATGCAGCAGGCAGCTGACAGTTAATAGGCTAACAGCAACAACGGCAACAGAAACAGGATCAGCAGCAACTTGGCCATGACAGGCTAACATACTAAGCAGAAAACGCGCGATTATCTTAATTTATGCACAAGTCCAGTTGCCGGACTTCTGTGTCTGTGTGTGTGTCAGTGTATGTTAGTGTGTGCATGTTTGAGTGTGTGTGTGTGTGTGTGTTGGATGTTTGCAGCTGGCAAAATAAATATAAATTGCAAAAACTGTCAAAGCCATGGTAAAAAGGGAATGCAATGAAAAGCGCTCAAAGTCAAAGGCGATTCCTATAGTATTTTTCCTCCCTCTCCTTTTTCATCTTCTTGTTTTTCTTCAGCTCTACTGGTCAACTTACACATACACATACATACACACAGTGCGTGTCAGTATGTGTGTGTGTGTGTGTTGGCACAATAAAGAAATTTTTATCGCTACCGCATTTGACATTTGAAGTATGCGCTGCAAAATTTATTGTTGCCCCTTTTGCTTGTTTCAATGAAAACCGATAAACCTGGCTTAAAATGAAAAACTTTTGCTTTGACATTTGCCTTTGCCTCTCAGCTTTGTCGTTGTTTGTCGGCCCACAATTTCACAATTTCAATTACAATTTGTGCTTTAATGCTCTTCGATTTTTGCTATTTAAAGCACTCAACAAAATGGCAAACAAAGGCAGCAACAACATTCAAGTTACGAGAGTATTTGCCAAGCACTGTGTTCATCGTCCAGCTGAAACGGAAGTGGTTTGGGGCAACTTAAAGTGAATGGCAATGGAAATGGGAATGGGGATAGAGAAGTGGAGGTGGATGCTGAAACAGGAACAGTGGGGGAAATAAGGCTGTTTTACCTGTTGAAAAATAGTTTTCCCATACCAATTTTCTAAATGCACGCAAACGTTAAAAGCAACAAATAATGCCGACCCTGATGGGAATGCAGCCCTCAAAGGCAAGAAAATGGGGGAAACATGGGAATCGAGAGGGATTGAAGGCGATTCGAATGACAGGAAGCTAGGCGACAGAACTGTCATTGACTGTCACACATTGTCGAGTCAAGGAAAGTGAGCTTTTCAGCGCATGAGTGTGTATTTGTGTGTGTGTGTGTGAGTTGGCAACTCTGATTGTAATTGTGCGTTGTGCGTTCTGTTGGTTATGGCTGTCAGCAATCAGCGTATAAATATTGCATGGGCTCTACGGTAAAACGATTGAAAAACAATGCGTTCTCCAGCGCTAAAGTGGTTCAATAATGCAAACGAAACGCGTGGCAAACAAAGCCAACAAATCCGTGCTCCCACTCTCTTCCTTCCTCCCTCCCTCTTCCTTCCTCCCTCTCTCTCTTTTTCCATTTCTCCTTTCTTTCTGTTTTCATCATGTCCTTGCCTTGCACTTTATCAGCAACAGCAGCACAACAACAAAAACGTCAGTGCTCAGGCTCCAAATTAACGCACCTGCAATCTGCCGGCCACGTGACGTCAATGCAAATTGTGCGCCAATTGCAACACTGCGTATACGCAATATGCCAAAAAAAAAGGGAAGTTGTTTGGTTACAATTGACATAGCAATGGGTGACTAAGGCTGTTGCCCTCTCTAACTCTCTCAATAGACACCAATCTCTCGTTAAGTGTGATAATAAATTGCTGTCAACTTTTATTTATACAGAGGTGGTCAAAAGTATTTTCACAAAAGTAAAGTTAATAGTTCTCGTAATTTGAACTTACTTCATGTAAAGTTTGGTATCAATGGAAAGGTCTTTTGAATTACTTTCAAATGATACAAAAATTTCGTTTACCCATTAAGTACCCATTGATAAATTTGAGTTTTTGTAAAAATCACTTGTTTTGACTTTTTTCCTGGGTCTCAAACAAAAAATGTTTTGATGCAGAAAGTTTCTTCAAACATTTTAAATAGTGACTGCAAAAAAAAAATTTTAAAAATCTCTTCGCTAGTATTTTTTATAATTTTTTGAAAACTGCCAAAAAGGCCCATTTTCCTCATTTTCGTGCAAAAAGTGTCTTTTTGGCAGTTTTCAAAAAATTATAAAAAATACTCGCGAAGAGATTTTTAAAAAATTTTTTTTTGTTACATCTTAATTTAAAGTGTGCGTCTATTATGATGTATTGTTTTAATTTATTTAGGTCTTAGTTGTATTTATAGGAAATTGCATCATGAATGAGATATCAAGTTTTTAACCTACTACGTGAAGTAATATTTTTAAATATTTTTAATATCTAAAAATATATCTTATCATTTTGAATGATTGATTTTTTATATCGGCTGCGAACTTAAATATTTTCTATTATTTATAAAATTATTGCTAAATATATTACGTGAATGACGATTAGTTAAAAAGTTAAATTACACTAGAGAAGAAATAAACAATATAAATACATATAAAACAAAACTTTTGCGAATGATACTGTTGAACAGTGTATACGCATAAATTGAAATGATTTGTTATGTATAAGTAAAGACAGTAAATATTGAATAATTTTTGCCCAAATCAACTAATTTCTTGTTAGTTTTTGTATGCGATATTTCGTGATTCTTTCATCACTAGAGTGGACTGCCGTCTTTTCTTATTTATTTAGAATAGAATCGGTAACTGAAATGATAGAAATTAAATTCAAATGAGATAGGTAATTAAATAAGAAATAAAAAACAGAAAATCTGTGACTGGGACTGATTAACAAAATATTACGTTTACTTGACTACGTACTTTGAATAACATATACTTGATTCAAATTATTGCATAGTTGTGAGCAAAGTTTCTGTCACCAGCGGATCCCTAAGAAGAGTACAGGGTATACAAAAGGTAACTAGCACTCACCAGCTTCTTGCTATTTGCGCCTCGCAGCTGCGGTCGAAATGGCTGGCGAGTACGCTTTATTGCCTTTTTTCACTTGTACAAGGAAAATACGTTTTTGTTTCTTGTTTTTGTTGTTGGTCATTTCCCTTTTTTGCCCCTCTCTCTTTCTCACTCTATGTTTTGCCGGGGTTCATTGTCTTTTGGACCAGACACCAAAGTGCTAACCAAAGTATGGCGCACGTGTGTGTGTGTGTGTCTGTGTGTATGAATCCTTTTGGCAAATGTATGAATGTATGTGTGTGTGGAATTTGTATGCCTCGCGTGTGCGTGGCAAACAAATAACACACAAAAGGCCAAAGCCAATGGCATTGGTAATGGCAATGGCAACACACGACTTTCTCCCTCTCGTCCATCTCTTGGGCATAATTTGCGTTTAATGAATTGTGCAAAAAGATTTTTATTCACTTAGCTGCACACACATACACATACACAATTAAAGAGAACGAGATAGATAGATAGACAGAGAGAGCGAGCACACCTCTCACATGAGACAACAGAAACGTAAGCCGCTTAGCGTCATTTTGCTCTAGCAAATTGAAATGCTGCGCATTTTGGCCAAGCCCATAACATATTTGACATCGGAGCTAATTCCTCTTTATTCCCGATTGCTTTTCGATCAATTATTTAGTCATTAATGTTACTTAGAATACGTCTTAGTTCTTGGAACGCCGCGCCGTTTGATCGATGAAGTTGGCGTTACGCTTTAACTGCGCCATTCTCGTGCAAATATCGGGAAAGTTGCCAAAATGTATATTAGGAATTCAAAAAAATTAAAAAGAAAAATGTCTCACACCTTTGACCATACCTGTTAAATAATGATAAGTATTCAAAATCATTTGTAATTAGTTTATTTTTGTTTAAAAGTCGAACTAATGGTTGCCCAATTATTTAATGATTACGATTGCAATAAAATTCAATTTTTTTTAAATTTCCACAATTTAAGTAACCAAAATAATCGGTAAAAATCAAAAATAATCCGAAATAATCAGAAAGATTATTTTTTGATTATTTTTGTTTTTTATAATTATTTTTTGAATAATTGTAATAATTAGAGATTATTTCTGATTTTTTGTAATCGTAATTTTTCAACTGTGAATTATATACTCAGTACGATTATTTCCAAAAATAATGTAATTCATTAGTAATTCTAATCTAAATTTAACAGCTATGCCTTTGACCTAGCAAATTTGCAAGTGAAAATTTTTATAAATTTTGGGCATGACTTTTAACACAAAAAATAAACCGTCTAAGAATCAAGTTTAAAGTGTTGTTTTATACGAATCCTAAGACATAAGAAGTTGATTGCATGTAAAACTGAACATATTATTAAGCTACCATTTTTCTATTAGTGATAAAACTCAAAGCATACTTTGCGGCTGTTGCTGGCAAGGCAACAACGACTTGAAGCTCATTTTTCGCACTTGAGGCAGGACATCACATACACACACACACAGCTGTCAGTTCATCATTTCAAGCGCAGCAACAACTACGACAGCCACAACAACAAGAACACTTGGAACACTTGGCACCACATCAACTTGAGATAATAGCCGGCGTGACAACAACACACACGAACTTTTCAAGATATGCGAACAGTAACAAAAGCAGCCAAAAACACGAGCCCATAAATAAATAAAAAAAATAACATAAACTGTGACAAAAAGGGAGAGAAATATGGAGGATAAGATAAAGAGAGAGAGAGAGAGAAAGAAAGAGAAAAGAGAGAGAGGGAGAGAGATTGCGGAAGTTGCAATTTACACAGCCGCTCCACGCTCAATATGAAATTCAGAAACGTTTTGCCGATATCGGCCGCATTGGCCACGCCCATTGCGCGCCTTTATCTGTCGACCGTGAATGCGTGCCTCCGTTATGGCTGTATGCCCTGCACTCCAACAATAAAAGGTATATACACAGATAGATAAAAAAAAAACGGGATTCCGGGATAAAATCAGAATTAATCAAAATTTGGCCAGAAGTCCAAAAGTTCCGTATTTTCTTAAATCAAGTAAAATACTTTATTGATCAAAGATTTTGTATTTTAATTATCCGTGCTCTCTAAAAATTTGTTCAGTAAATTCAAATGCTTTAGTCTTTTTTTGACTATTTTAATGCTCTTAATGGCAATTTACAGAGTTTGCCACAGTTGCTAATATGCATTTCTGAATTTAAGTGAAATATTCATGTATGCGAAATTTCATTTATCAATTTATTGTTCACAACCATAACTATTGAAAGCAATTTACAGGGTATGGCATAGTTGTGAATATGCATGCCTTTATGCCATTTTTAAGCGCTTTGATAGACATTTCAATGCCGCTGTGGCACTTCGTTGTCTTTGACTCGTGTCGATTGTCGCCTTCCGTTGGCTCAATCATTTTACGTCCCATAAAACATAAATAGAAATCGATGCCCGGGCATCCACATCCACATTCGCATTCCCTTCCTCTTCTTTTTCCCGTTCCCGTTTCCCTTCTGCGGTTGAACTTTCACAGCCTTCCCCCGTCAAATTCGAGCTTATGCCCATTCAGTTTCCACAAGCATTGTCAGTTTCATTGCCATTTCGATTGTCATTGTTTCGTCTGCCCAGAGACAATTTGAATTACCAACAAGAAAAAATGAAGAAAAACAGAAGGAAAATCGCTTGCAAAGGCACTTGGCGTATGTCGCACGTATCTGTATCTGTGTCTTGTATCAGTATTTGTATCTGTATCTGAATGTTGTCTGTCGCTTCGTCTGTTTCGGCGATTGCTGCCGCTGTCCTTGTCTCGGCATCGTAACGCGCTCCCAAGGGCGACATTTGGCGGTTTTTCCTGAGGCGAGCAAGTCTATAATGCAGCATTATTTTATGTCGAGCCAAGCAATTTATTGAATTTTCTCCATCGTTGCCGCTGTCAGTCTCTCTCTCTCTCTCTCTTTCTGTCTTTACCTCTGTCATCGTCTTTGGCTGGTTTCATTTTGGATTTTTAGCTTTCGAGTTTGAGTTTTATGCTGAAGTATTTTATGGCACTTTTGGGTAAATATCAATAAATTTTTAATACATATGATAAAGTGCGTCAAATGATGATTGAAATTGAGCTTCAATTTTCCAGCTACTCGTATTTGTATTCGTATATTGTGCTAATGTTGTTGCAACATGGACTCGCTGCACGTTTGTCAAGTTGCCACTTGAAAAGGTTTTTTTGTGTCGATGTTGGCTCAATGCACCAAATTCAATTCACATTTTGCTTTTGTGCTTGCTTCGCTTTCTATTTCGAAGTATCTTTTACACTCGACTTTGCCATTTTCGATTTTCTATTTGCCTTTTGCCATTTGCCGCTTGCCACTTGCCACTTGCCACTAGAAACTAGCTTGGCCAGAAAAAGTGATAAGGAAAATGCAATTTGCGCTGCACATGTGACAAAAGCTGAAGTGTGTATAGTGCAGGGTGGCAAGTTCTGAAGGATACAAGGGGGGTAGTGTTGTACCAACTAAGCAGCTTAGCAATAAGCTGTCAGCCGTCTGCTGCCTTTTGAAGCAGTGCCCAATTCAATTGGTCAAATCAAATCAATGGCAATTCCACTAAATTTGTGATTTTTATGCAAATTTAAACGAAATATTTGCTTAGTGGAGAATGAGGGGGAATGAGGCATTGATTGAAACACTAACTATTTGCCTCTCATTATCTCTCTCTCTCACTTATTTTATCTCTGCGGTAGAATTTAATTGGCTTGTGTGTGTGTGTGTGAATCAACTCAACTCACACACATTTAATTACAACACCGTTGGCAATAATTTATAATACTAATTAAAATTTTGAGCATGCACATTTACACACACATACATTGTCATGCTCTCTCTCTTTCTCTCTCTCACATACACATACAAACATACATACACACATACATACGCATTAATAATCAAGAGTAGAAGACACGCCTCTGGCATTGAAAATTTCCATTTGCATGCAGACAACGACAACAGTTAGACAGTCACGTCCACATGTATTGTATGTTTGTATGTATATGCATACCTGTGTCGGTGTGTGTGTGACCTTTATCAATCAAACGTTAATTAAGTTTCAAGTCTGGCAAAGGCAGCCAAAAGGCCAAAAACCAACTAACAATTCTCAAAATTGTTTGGGTTTGTATCTCTCTCTCCCTTTCCCTCTCTCTCTGTCTCCCTATTTTAAATATTAAATTGCTTGCCCCTTGCGTGCTTTGACAAGAGGGCAGAAGAGTGCAGAAGAGTTTAGGGGTAGCTAGTTAACAATTATTGGGTATACGCCACGTGGATGTGGCAAGTACTTCAGAAGTAGTGCACGCATCAAGAAAATTAACCACTTGCCATACACTGAGAGAAACATCAACTAGGTTCGGACTCGAATGAAGAATGTCCAGTGTCAAAAGCTCAATGACCTTAAAAATTCTTGATCCCAATATGAAATTATGTGTGGTATTTCTTGGTATAAAATTTTCTTGAAACAAGTATTAGGACAAGTAAAAAAATTGTCAATGTCATTAAAGTGTGTGTAAACAGATAGTAGAAAAGTAAATGAAGTGAAAGGAATTCTAACAAACCAAAGCAGATCTTGATTTCAGATTTTTCGAACTTGTTTTCTGAGTCTAATCTGAGTTCCGAACTTATGTAAAGAAAATCAGGATAAAGCATGATAAATTTTAAGAACGAAACAGTTATTACTTAATATATATATTTTTTTTTGTTCATTTAGAAATTTTGCTCGTACACATATGTGAATGTCTAACGATTATTTATGCTTTCAAGTACGATTCGCTCTTAAATTTTTTTTCTAAGTGTAGCTGCCACACGTCTTCTATTACTCGGTTGCCTGTTCAATGTGCAAACACAAAAGCGAAGCCGGAAACGGAAATGCTCCGCAGCACATGTCTTCCGTTTTCTTTTAGCCTCTCTAGCTATGACATTGTCTAGCTTGTTTGTAGTGCTTTTTTTTTTGGTTAACATGTTCACAGATTGATGCGTGGCCAAATTGTACACAGCCGCAAATTGTGGCAATTTCGGTTGTTGTCAACGACGCACAGATGTCCCCATGAGTGAAAACGGCACGTTTGCTACCAAACGAGCACTTGTTCCATATAACGGCCATACAAATGGCCAAAACAAGGCAACCAACTTGCCACAGGCAGCAAACAGAAGTCGAAGCTGCAAGCATTGCTGTGGTCTCCCAACTCTTCAGCTTTCTGTCTGTCTGTCTGCCTGTCTGACGTTCTGTCACTCTGACAATCTGTCAGTCTGTCCGTCCGTCAGTCTGTTAGTCAGTTTCCGTTCATGGCTCAGTTATGCATTGGGCTGCAACAAAGCAATTTAAGCACTTTATGAAATCATATTAAAATCCAATAAATTGTGCCGAAAATGTTTGTGTATGACATAAATGGATACAAACACTTTACAGTTGATAGATTTTCGATAACGTTTATCGAGTTATTATAATCATAGTAATTGCTTAATGAATTACTTAAATTTCACTAGACAATAAGCATAAAATACCTGAGTTTGATCTGTTTACATGAATTTAAAACACTTTCAAGGCAATTTCTGATTTAGTCTCAAGTTGATTTTATAAAATATTCAGTTTACTCGTATAGAAGCTGCTGTTAGTGCATTAAATTTGACATTTATTTATCGCATGTGCTTTTAAAATTTACGTTCCCACACGCTATGCCAGCTGACACATTGCGTATACGCAACTTAGACGTATCAGCTGCATTGTGTATGAGAGCAAAGTGACAAGCACATCAAAGCACGAGGGTCATTGCAATGCACCTTGACATATCTCCCTCAATTCGCCTCCTCATTGCTCTGTTCCAAGTTGCTTTTCTTTCTGAAACTCTTCCTTCGCATGACAGTTGTAAATGACAGTCGTGAGAAGGGCACAAAACACAGCAACCTGGCAACGTGCAACGTGCAACGCGAAACATCAGTTGCCATGACGTTGCGTTTTTTTAGTGACACTTTTTGGGCGACTTTCGATTTATTTGTAAAAATATGTGACAACAAACTGACAAAAGCTTCAATCGATCGAGCTGTCCAGCCATTATGCTATTAAGTTAAGGCTAATTAGTTTAAAGCCGCGATCCATAACTGAATTTACTGGCCCGGAAAATCTTTCTATGCATGGACTAATGGCACGTAAAGCGACTATGAAAAATTGCATTTAAATTTAGTCTGGTCGAGTTGCTCTAACTGTTGCGGCAATCGGCGCATATGTCAAAAATTTGGCCAACTGACTGCACAAAGAGGGCACAAAAACAAAAAGCAAGAAACGATGCAGTTGAAATGCAATTTGGTAAAAGCGACATGTTGCATGCATATTCAATGCAACGCCAACCAATTGGGCCAAGTGACGTTGAGTCGATGGCGTTGCCGGTTAACTTAATTCGCTCAACTTTTTACAGCACACACAGCGAATAACTGACAATAAAACAAATAAGAAACAACAACAGCTAAAAATGTATAAAAATAAAAACAGAGCGAGAGCGAAAAGTTGAACAAATCGCAAACGAAATAATTGAATTTTCATTTCCGTTTTATGTGTTTACTTCCGCTGCGTGCTTCAGGCAAGCACATTTCACATTTCACGATTCTGACGGCCTCATAAATGAGGTACTGGCTCTCTCTCTCTCTTTCAATTGCTCCCTCTGCTTTATTCACTACCTCCCTCTCTTGTACGACGCCTCCAAACTGCCATTTTCATTCTGATTTCAGCCTATTTGTATACAAAAGCACTCAATTTTAGGCAGGCTTGAAAACTTTTTAAGTCAATTGTCAAAAAGTTTTTAACGTATTTTCAGCCGAATCCCCACTGTCGCCCCGCTCCCTTTCACAATTGCTGCGCCGACTGTTTCTTTATCGTTTTGTTGCCCTGCGAAATTGAAATATAATTCGGTAAAGTTTCGCCGTACGTGGCCATAAATCAATGGCAGCCGAAAAGGCGGCCTGGCCAACTCAAATTGATTTAAGCCTCAATGTGTTGTGGGCGTGGTCGGCAATCAAATAAGACACCGTCACAGAATGTGGTCAGCATCAGGCTCATGTAATGATTGAAAACTGATTCAGACAGAGCCCTCAAAGAGCTCTTTAAATAACCTCAAAAACCTTAGTGATAGAAGAGAAAACAAGTCTGCGAAATTTCAAATGAATACTCGACAAATTCAAATGGCACAACTTCCTCTCTCTGTCTGTCGGTCTTTCTGTCATTTGAGTGAGATAATCATAAGTTTCACTCAAAACCGCAACTGACACTCCATTGCAATGGCATTCATAATGAGATGTGGGGCGTTGCCCCGCCCCTTTTCAATTGCACTCACTTGCATCCTCGCAGCATTTTGACTGAAAACTCATATTTCATTTTGATGTGAATCTCTCGCGCAGTGCTCATAATATTTGCATAAACTAAATATGCAACCTTCAGTTTCTGGTTGTAAATTTCACAACTACCCATAAACATAAAAAAAACATCAACAAAAAAATAACTAAAAAACTAAAAAACATAAACCCACGCAGTCGCTGAACCGCAAATAGCGGGTTTTATACTCAGACAGTGCCATCTGCTTTTGTCTAAGTATTTGCAATCATCGCTTGCAGTCTTAAAATTTAAAATAAAAAATAAAAACAACAAGTATACGTCACGTTGGCTCATCAAACTAGTTGTTGATGATTCTTTTAGCAGTTGCTTGTTGTCTTTGTCACATGACTCGTGTCAAAGGACTCGTACTTTTACTTCGACCCGAGCTCATTGCTGCTTCATTTTGTGCTCAGTCGCGTCACTTGCACATTTAATTAAGTTTACGGCACACTGCACACGTAAAGGACGCAGACCTTACGAAGGACAGAAGACAGAGGTAAGGACAGGGAACGAAGGGCGCTATTAATTAAATTGCTTTATACAGTTAAGTCGCCAAGCCGAAAAGTTTGTGTGTCAACAATTGGAATATTAACGAGCCAACTAATGAGAGTTCCCAAAAGGCTCCTGAGATGTCGCTCAATATGTGTGTGTGAGAGAGGTGTGAAGGGCACGAGTGTGTGTGGCCACCAGGGCAACGGTAAATAACTGAAATGCTTATTAAATGTTTGTTGTAAGCGACACGGCTTCAGCTGAACAGCCTGAACAGCCCCATAAGATCAAAGTCAAGTTCTGGCCACGCCAAATCCAGCATCCAGCAAATCCTGTCTGGCTGCTGCCGAAACAAACAGACAGAAAGGCGGACTGACAAACGGACATAGAGAGCTTGCCCAATTATTTCTCAACTCTTTGTTTACTTACTTGACTTGTCTGTTACCAAATCCCAGCAATATGGGACTGGACCTACCACCTCATAACATGGGTTACTCTAACAAATATCGACAGGGCATTCGAACGAGTGGCTTTCAGTTTGACGCCTTTGAAGTGGATTCAACTAACAACAACAATTTCTTATGCGAGGGCTGCTTTGTATATTTTTATCAACTCTATCTTAAAGACGAGTACATACACAATCAATCCAAGACGGTGATAAAAGTTCAGTTATCTTGAATTTTCTATAATTAGATACGAAATACTTGATAGAAGTCAGATTTCACAATGTCGTTTACTAACATTTTTTGACTATCGGGTGTGGCACCCCCTTATATTCATTTAATATCTATTGGCTCAAATTACACATAATTTAAGAAAAATAGTCAAACTGCCCTCTGAGAATACTTATTAAGCGGTTGCAAATCTCTTTGACTTTCCAGCAAATATCGGCAGAGTAAGAATTTTAAAAATTTAAGCCGCTTGTCGTACGTAAATCCAGAAAGCGAATCGACTTATATAAAATACACTCGATGAACAACATCAACAACAGCAACAACAACAACAACTTAGAGTTGAAGATAAGCAGCATGGGGGAGTGAAGAGCCAGAGGGCAGACAATGTGCAAATCCCAGTGCAACAGCAGCTGTTGTTGAGCAGAAGATGAAGGTGGATCAGAAAGAGGAAGAGGAGGAGGTGGAGGTGAAAGACTCGCTTCAATTCCAATTCCCAATGACACTGGCAAGTTTGAAGTTCGTCTTGGCATATTTACATATAAGCTGATAAGCAAAGTGCTTCCGCCTCCAAACGGCGTGTCACTCACTCACCTCATTTACCTCCTTTACCTCATTTACCTCTCACCTCAGAATCTTCAGTCACCAACCACCAGCCACGCCGCGATGTATGCAACAAAGGTGTGTGTTTGTGTGTGTTTGTGTGATTGTGCTTGGAGTCAATATGAAAATGGCGCAAGTTTATGAAATCGCAGGCGTTGAAATTCACATATTTGAGGCACGCACTTTGCATTATTAATATCAGACGCTTAAGGCGCAGCAACAACAACACCAACAAGAAATTATTCCTCCAACGGATGTAGCAATATCTGTGGCAACCATATTAGTTTTGTGGGTGTGTGTGTGTGCTTATATCTGTGTGTTTGGTAAATGCTTCTAACATTTGGCAAATGTATCGCATTTCGTTTGTGTGTTTGTTTTTGTGTTTGCGCCTCACTGAGAATTTTCCAATTTTGCTGCTAATATTTATTAATCAAGTAATAGCTACACACACGCACACACATACAAAAGCACACACATACACAGCGAAAGCGCTTATGAATATGTGATTGAGGCACTTGTGCGTGTGTTGTTTGATTTTTGCACAAAAATTGATTGGAAATTTATAAGCTAAACTTTTTCACAGCATTTTGTTTTGCGGCGGAATCAGAATCAAAACTTTTTTCAATTGTTGTTGCTGTTTTTTCATTCTTTCCTTTTTTTTTTGTTTTGTACACGCTGCCATGCGCAGCACTTGAAAAGGTCGCCACACTCATGTGTCTAGAATGTGTGTGTTGACTTTTGAATATTGCCAGCAATATGATGAATTATAAGTGGAAACTTTAACGTGCCAACCGAAAAAACTTCAAAGTATTTCCATAAAAAATTCATTTGATATATGAGATAGTTCGCTTGCTTACAGAATAGAATAGAGAGCAGGCTTTGTTTCTCTCAAATCTCACTGTCATACTAAGACTGAGAAGCAAAACACTAAA
This sequence comes from Drosophila recens, assembly GCA_037043495.1. Classification (NCBI taxonomy): domain Eukaryota; kingdom Metazoa; phylum Arthropoda; class Insecta; order Diptera; family Drosophilidae; genus Drosophila; species Drosophila recens. Next base: position 58,824 of record JBAMBJ010001883.1, on the reverse strand, counting down.
ACAAATCTAATCATTCAATGTACAAACCTCGTAGCGTGCACATCACAAAAGTGAGTCGAGAAAAATAATATAAAAATATTTGTTGTTAATTTTTTTTTGCTTAAAATATTTTGAGCTGAATTTATTTTCTTTTGCAGCCCTTTCAAAGTTCTCAATTCAAGTAAACAAACTCCAACAGCTGCAACTATGGATAAGTTATTGGTAAACTTTTTATTAATCATCTCTTGTAAGTGAACTTTTTATTTGGTATTCAATTTATATCGTATTTATTCAAATTTATTTTTTTTCTTAGGCGCCTTCCTGTTGCTTTTTCAGCCCACTAACACACTGCGTATTAAACGCGCTGATAGCCAGGCCAATGCCACAGCTGCTGATTCCAAGCTGCCATTGCCGACTCCATTGCTCGTGGATAAGCCAAATACAAAGATCGCAAATACAAATTTAACTGCAGCTGCTGTTGTCACAGCTGCCAGCACAGGTGCACTCAAAGTTCCATTTCCAGTTTCAGCTCCAGCTCCAGCCGCAATTTCGCAGGAATTGCAATTGGAAAATAAAGTGGAACTTTTTGAGGAACCTCTGCCCCTGGAACTGGCAGATCGCATGCATCGCCCCAAGCGTCACATGGCGCTTGTAGACGAGTCCCTGTTTCCCAAAGCGGGAACGGGACATCGTGCTTATCACCATAGTGGCAATGTGAACGTCAATGGTGGTGCAGCACCACCGTACGTCTACTTCAACAAGATGATTTCACCGGATGGCAAGCAGGAGGTGAAAGAGTTTCAGCTGTTGGCACCCAATGTGGTAATCGAAAGTTTGCAACACGACATGAACTATGGCCCAATTCCAGACATGGGCGGTGTTTTGCTCCTAAATGCGGACAGAGATCCGAATGGACGCATGCATGGATTGGTAAAATCGAAGCATCATCATAAACACAAGTCTCCGTCTCTGGCTCTGCCGCCCTTTCTGTACATGCTGCAGCAGATGCTGCAGCCAAACTTGAATCTGGACATGGAACGCAGTCGCATCGATGCGCCGATCTATCAATTCCTGGACAACGCTGTGGACAATGCTTTGCGCAATAATCATGAGGTGATTGACCATGACGCCGAGTCAAGCGACAAGGAGAAAGACATTTACCACGATAACGAGTTTGCCTCACAGAAGAATGAACTGAGCAAGGAGGACAAGGCCAAAGAGACCAACGAATTGATGCCCAATCGCAAGGATGACGAACTAATTGTCAGCTGTCCCATTCACCACGAGCATCATGCCGGCAACAACGGCGAAACTATCGACGATGATGTTGTTCTGGTCAACGAGTGTCATATCGCTTAGTTAGCTAGGTAAAGAGAATCAGTTTTATAGAAACCAGCATTAAATTTTAGGTAGGTCTATTTTCCGTTTTGTATTCCAGTGTTAAAATTGTTCACATACTTTGTTTTTGGTTGAAAATTTTACTCCAAACAATAAACTGCAAAATTATTTAATTTACCCAACTTATATAATATTGTCATTAGATCCAATACTTAAATGTGTATATTAAAGTAAGTTCCTGTTAATAACTGAAATGCTTACAAAATATATTGATTATCATTGGCCAAATATTTGGTTAACTTTCGGTTGACTATTTTGCCTCACAGGCTACAGGTTATACTGTAGCTTGTGTATGCTTTGAGTTCTGATGCTTGAGATACCTTTGCTTTCATTAATAAAAATCGATTTTCTGAGCAGCTGGATGCCGTATGAGTAAATAAATTCAACACATACGTAAACAACATACAAAGATATCGAAAGTGCCAAAGGCAAAAGTTGTGACTGCTAAATGCCAAATGCTAAATGCTGCTAATTTCTTATACAATAAAACTAATGTCAATTGCCACTTGACGTTCGGCACACATTGGCATGTGTTAGTTGACTATGCGTGTGTGAGTGTGTGGGTGTATATACATGAACATAAAATGGAGCACATTATGTGGTGAAAGTCAGAAGAGCATGGAAAGACAAACCCAATGCCAAGCGAATGTCATGGATGCTTTAGCTTTAGCATAAATACAAATTTGCTTTACAAATGCACATCAGTGAGTGTGTGTGTGTGTGTATTTATATGCGGTTGTGTGTGTATTTCAGTTGACTTGTGGATGTTGCCTTAAGTGTACATTCAATGTACATAAGTGCATAGAAATACACTAGAGTAAACCCTTATACATAAGCTTATATAACAAGCAAACGTGCGTGTGGATATACATGTGAATCTTTCTGTGTGTGAGTGTGTGTGTGTGTGAGTGTGCCTTAAAAGTAGAAAAGTGCAACGCAGCATTCGTAAATTGCGTAGCTGCATTGCCATTGTTCCTGGGGTGTTAACTGAAGTGTAAATGTGAATGTATGTGCAAGTTTGCGTTAGCAAAACCCCCCATAGCTCTCATTCCCGCCCCTGGCCACATCAACGCCAACCACATAAACTAAACCAACTGTTGGCCATATACAATATATACTCAAACACGAATTGGCCAATGTATATGCACTCGTATATTTATTTACAATTGTAAATAATAAATGCAGTTGACAGCCATTGCCACTGCAAGGGATATCTTTTGGAAGGATGGGAGTTCTGCCCCAGGAGGGGGTCGAAAGTAAGCGCTGATATAACAAGTGCATTAGCTTTCGAAATACTTGAGTTATGATTTCAAATACAGCCAAAAGCATTGACGGATAATGTATAGTGTAGTGGACAAACAACAACCACAACTACAACAACCATAACAACAAGCAAATGAAATTCTTCTATAAATTTAATATGATTAAATTCGCTTTTAAGTGAATGACAACAATAAACAGCATTTTGAGTTTGCGGACAAAATAAAATAAACATACAGAGACTCAGACAAACGAATCGACGGCTTTTGTTAATCTTTTTGTTGGCTGCTTTCAAATTTATAGCTTCATTATGAGCAGAACAAAGCATAGAGAAGGGAAGGGAAGGGCCACGTGGGCGGCGTGGGGAAACATCCATAAGCAGGCCATCAGAAGAAGCAACGTTGCCATGGCTTCTTCCCTTTATTTCCATTCAGTTAAGTTGTTGTTGTTGTTGCTATTGCTATTACTGTTATGACTGTCATTTGGCAGCTTGTAATTATGCTTGCCACAAGTTGTTGCCAGAAAACTTGTTGTTATCAAGATTTCATAGTCAAAAACCATGACGGCGGCCAGCATCAGATTCAATTGAACTGTTGAGTCACTGAACAACGCACGTTTCGCTGTTCCTTAAGTCCATTAAAGCTAATTTGCGAAAACTCTCAAAACTTTCTGAATTTAACTGCGCAGTATCCTTAAATGGTTCAATATACAATTCACGCAGAACAATCAATGGCAGATCCTTGACTCTGCTGGAATTGTTATTAGCAGCACATAAGCTATTAACATAATATGAGAGAGCTCGATAAAAATCCAATTGTCGAATTCGGAAAACTAGAAACAATTGGTTATGGTATGAAGCAAATTTGGATGGAGACACTTGTTAACTGACAATGAATTAAACATTAAATACACTTATTCAGTACTTAAGGACTAAAATCATTTCAGGTTCATAATTCGTTTTCTGTCTGCCAACATCAATAAAATTTAAAGATGTCATTCATGGCGTATGCGTCACTTAAAAAGATTACACACACACACATTTGGCAAAATTTATTAAAAATATAAAAAAAAAAAGATTCATAGTTTATCTTTTACTGCAAACATAAATTTAATTAAAATATACGCACACAATTAGCCTGTTGATTGTTTTACTTGGCAATTGGCAACAAGAACATCAAAACACACAAAGAAAATAAATAAATAAATAATGAATTAAAGATTCAAAACGGAAAAATTGTATGTTCATAAATTTCATTTTAACAAGTCACTCATGTCGTATGCGTCAAATAGAAACACACACATAGCCTGTTGATGGTTTTACTTGGCAACTAGCAATTGGAATATCAAAAATTAAAGACATATAAAAAGAAAGCGCAGCGTTGACACTTTGAAGTTAATAGCAAATCAACAAGAACAACAATAATATTAACAAACATAACAGGAACATGAAAGCGCCTTAAATGCGGCACAAGTCCATTTAAATTGTCAACAACAGAGGCGTTGAGGCATGCTGCAAATTTATGGTGCATGTTGCATAGTCCACCCAGTTCGAGTGCTTTTTTGTTTTTTGGGTTGTCTCCTGTCTTCTGTCTCCTGGCTGTGTTATAATTGAGTCATGCCAGTTGCTCTGATTGTTCTTGTTATTGTTGTTGCTCGTTGTTCAAGTCAAATTTATTTGCAACGCGTTGCAACAAAAACCGCAAGCCTTGTGCGTAATGGTAAAGGGTACAAGAGGAGGCATAGTTGGAAATTTGCCTCATGTTGCATGCAACTTTTACAAGTGAAAACTTTGCTGTCAGAGATACTTTATGTGCAAATTTTTGGTTGGGCAAGATACACACAGCAACTACAACTGAAACAGGCACACACACACACAAACACGCACACTCGCCGACACACATGCACATACATATATTCACACACTTGGTCAGCAGTTTGCTGATGGTTGTGGCTGTCAGTTCCCAAGTCATTTGCATGCACACAAATACAAATACAAATACAAATACCAGCGGAGCATGCATGACAAGCAACAACGATGTTTAGAGAGAATGCGAAAGAATGAAAGAGAGAGAGGGAAAATGGGACAGGGAGAAGAAAGGGGAGAGGGAGAGAAGTAACAAAAATGCCTTCGCTTGCAACTTGAAACAACTGCAAGGCGCAACAGCAACAACAAAGACAACAACAACAACAACAACAACAGCAACGACAACAACAACAAATTGACCGCCTGTTAGCATATAAATCACATTGTAAAAGATAAATTGAAAGCTGTTGTGGCTGCCATTGCCCTGCTGCGGGTCTTCCAACTCTCCACTTTCTTTTCCTCTCCCTTTTCTTCCTTGTTCCCTTGCTCCTTGAGCTAATGTAATTAACATACGCACGAATAATGCCTGAAAATGCTAGAGAAAAACCTCATTGACAAATTCCAGTAAGCACTTGGGACTTGGCTCTTAAACTACACATATAAACAACAAGTTAATATTAAGCACTACTGAGCAATACACATTGAAGCCAAAGTGGCCAAGTTGAGCTGAGTCAAGCTGCACATTCATGAGATGCATCCATGAGATACGAGATACGAGATTCATGATCTAGTGACAAGTCAATTTTGTGCTGTAAAATTAAAGTTTAAGAGATGGTTTAACATGATACTGTGTGTAAATTTGTATCATATTATTTTAGACAAAAATATATATTTTGCATAATTTTAGAATCAACTATTGTATATAACATTACGCTCACAAATATGTTTTTATTAACATTGTAATGATTGAATGTTGATAATTAATCAATGAATAAAAATAAATATTAAAAAGTTTACATTTGCTGAAAATCAACGATTTCTTACAGTTATTTTAAGCAGTTTGCTTTTGCTGGGAAAGTCTTTGCCTGGTGCATTGTTTTTGTCCGACTCTCATTTTGTTTGATTGTCAGTATTGTTCGTTAAATGAGATTTTTTATTAATATTTGTAGAATGAATGCTCTCATTTAGCACTTGAAGACGTTTCCCTTGTAACTTTCGCCAGTCGACAGACTTATTAGATTTAATGAGCTTTAATAGTGTCTGGACAATTAATCGGCAGGTGAACAGATTGGCAACTACACTCTGTATTCAACTTGTCGAGAGAGAAGAAGATAATTGGCCATAAGCCAGATTAGCAGTAAGTCGACTTACACGTTCTTAACTGAAATTAAAAAGCCGCTTACTGTTCGCCACTTATCCGCGACACAATGATAAAATCATTCTGCAACTTTTCAACAGCTGAAAGGTCATAGGCTGCAATTTAAAATCTCTAAGTATAGTGAGAATCCAGAGCGAAACAGAATGTCGATTTATACTTAATAGTTGTGTCAATTGTGTTTGAAAATAAATCAAATTAGTTGTGAGTACTCACGCTTGAATTCCTATATATTCAATTGTAAAGCTGTTGCGAAATTTGCATATTTAGCTTTAGGTCTTTAATTAAACTCATTTTCAATTTCCATTAAATTCAATTTTTTTATCGTTCTAAATACAGTTTAATTAATTAATTACAGAACAAATGCTAAGTATTAATATTTTATTTATTGCCACAAGAATTAAGACAATGAATGCAATGTAAATGGGTCGCACTAAAACTAATGACCTGCTCAGGGGTAAGCGATTTCTGTGGCACCCCTGATAAAAAGAGTTTCACTTTTCACTTGACCTTTGACCCTGCTCCTGCTTCTGGTGTTTGGCCAACCGCATGTTAGCTTGGGGTAAGCTGCTCTTCTGACTCTTCTTTCAGCACTTGGCTCGCTAAGTGCATTTTAATTTTTCTTTCATAAAGATGTTGGCCATTGTCGATGACGCGCTGCCATCATTACAGCAAATTGCAATAAATTAAAATTCTATACTAGAATATTTAAGGACTTGAGACAGGTGATTAACCACTTGGAAGGGTCAAATGAACAGCACTCTCCAAAGTGATTGGCATTTCAAGCTGTGGCCAAATCTAATCATGTCAAGGCATCTTGCGAGTCAAAATTGAATTACCCAAAATATTCCATGGTTATAAGTGAAATAATTACTTTAGGCTGAATCAATTTAATCAATTAATTAAAGCTTTGTTTGCTTGACAGCTTAATTTGTTCTGTAAAAACATTCTCTGTCATTAGAGAATTTTATATTTTAAAACAAATTCCGATTCATATATGTATATTCCGATAAGAATGTATTGATAGTTTGTAACCCTAAGAATATAAAATAGCATAGCGGTCAATCCAATCCTTAAAATCAGGCTTATTTATCCACGACTCGCGGAATTTTTGCTTATATAAGTTTTTCGGCATTGTTGACAATTTTACTTCTGGCTCTCAATGACATAAATTTCAAAGCAATTGATAAGGTGATAGATTTGGTGATAGGGGCTTTTTCTAAAATTTTGGTGACAAACCTATCGAAAAAGTGATAGATCTATCACTAAAAGGGCTGTTATGGCAGCACTGCTGCTAAAGCAGAATACAATTTATCGATATCAGATAGACAGAGCAAAACAGCTTGATCGAAAAACCGACAGTAGAATGTGAGTCGTGAAAGAGTCAAGTGGTGTGCGCTCGTCTGCTAAAGAGAACATTGAGAGAAATATGAAATGTGAAATAAAACAATTGAAATGTGAATTGAAACTATGTGAAAGAACAGATCCATTAATTTAAATTTATACTTATATTAAATAAACTTTATGTACTTAATCTACGTGCATGTGTTTTTTTGGATTTGGAAAAGTATACCCACGGCTCACATACTACATATATATTTGTTAAATTATTTTGAACTATCAAAACTTTTTTGAAATGTTCACGTGAAATTTAATTTATATTATTATTCGGTGTCTAAATTAATTTTGCTGCAAAACTTTTGCATTGCTCACTTGAGCAGCTAATTTTTTTTTAAGTTTCTGAATAAATATTTTCTTAAATATTTTCGATTATTATTTTTTTCATGAGGAAAGTCGAACTTATCATTTTTAAACGTTTTAATTGACCCCCCATTTAAATTAAGATAATTGACATTAAATTAATTAATTTATTGGCTTGAAATGGCTTTTAAATTAATAAAATATCTTTTAATTACTTATTTGAAAAAATATCTTTTTCTAAACATTATTATTATTTTATTGGGTTTTTTAATTTTTTTGATCATTTATATTGAACGTCTGGATTTACATTTTGTAAACTTACTGAGCTGATGAAAATAAAACTTCCTAAGGAATTTAGAATTTGACTCGATTAAGATAATTTTTATTGTATTTAATTAAGTTGGTATTTGATATTAAGAAGTCTTGCTATTGTGTATTATAAGCTCTTCAGTATTCTAGTATTTATCGACATTGGGCAATTTCGACTGAAAGCTGTCTGCATTTTAACAGGAAATTCGGTTTTAATTTTTATTGCCTGAAAATTGTGGACGAAAAGTACTCGGAAATTAAATTTGCAAATTTTGTTTACTTTGTTGATTCATAAGGCGATTGCATTTTGTAATTGTGCCAATTAGAAGTAACTTGTACAGACGGAGCGAAAGAGAGCAAGAATTGTACGAGAGAAGGAGGGAATGAGGATAGAATAGAGAAATGTAAGACGAAAGAGAAGAAAGTTGGCTTTCAGCAGTGGCGTTGGAAAATGCAAGTGCATAATTATGAATTAGTTATTGCTCATTAGCTGAATTGCCAAGAAGTGCCAGAAAAAGAAAAGCACAACGAAAGAACTTGTCTGGCAGCAAACTCAATTATACAGTAGGTGCCAAAAATAGATGGTTCAGACAGAACAGCAAATATTTGAACTTGTTTTCATTAAGTTATTTATCCTAAATAGCGCAAAAAGCATATTCATACATATACAAACTATAATTTTGATTAGTTTTAACTTAATACATTGGATTAATTTAATTGCATCTATTTTAACAACATCAAACTTTCTATTAAAAACTATATTTTCATTTTGATTACAAATGTATTCCAATTATAACCTAATGGTGCTTAATCGTACGTAATCTATTACAATAATTGTTTTTGGCTTTGAGTTTTGTTAATTTAAAGAAAAATAAATCTTTATTTAACTCATTCCATCAATCTATCTCCTACTATTTTGTCCCTCTCTCCCCCTTTACACAGTTTTTATCTTTATTGATTTAATATGCAAGAATTTCAGAAGAGCTTCAAAAATTCCCATAAAAAGATTGGAATGTCTGCCGGGCTTTAGGTATGAGAATTTGTAAAAAAAATATATTTATTTGCTTTAGAATAAATAAAAAATAAAACAGGCAATTTTATGTAGTTGAAAACTCAAAATGCTCAAATAATATAAATTCCAGACATTTCCTAAGTCATATATATATCAAAAGCTCAACCAATATACAATATTTTCTCTTATTGTTGTTCTTTTAACTGTTTTTGTTGTTGCTTCTGCCAGTTTGTTAAATTTTTCTTGTGTGGTTATAAAACGTTATTGTTTGCCGCATTTCTTAAGTTTATTGTTAACACATTTGGCTTTCGCTGGCGTTGGCAATGCCACTTTTTTCTAGTCATTGTTACTGCTTCTGTTGTTGTTGTCATTTTTAGTTGCTGCCATGTTGTCATCATGGCCAGCATCAAGCAACAACAACAACAACAAGCTGCCATTGTTCCATTTTGTTTGAGAAATGACAAGAATACATAGCCGGAAACAGACATTTGCATATATTGCGGTTGTATTTTCTGTTCTGTTCGCTTGTCATTGCAATTCCACAGCTTATACTCCGTATTTGAACCGAGAGGGGTATTATGAATCTGGTCATTACAATGCAAAGAATGAAAGAAAATTCGGAATGTTGTCGAGTCAGCATCATATGCAAATGTACTGACAGTTAAAAGTATATTTTGTATTAAATCTTAGGGTATATAAGTCGATGGCCCTTCTAGTAACACTATTTTATTCGCTAAAGCTTATTGCCCGTATCTCTGGTCTGGTCAGGACTTTGCTTTGCACTTGCCTCGGGCTAGCGAGAGATACAAAAGTATCTCAACTTTTGCCTCGCATTTTTTCTCAATAGTTTCGATGGCTTATCGCCAAAGTGGTTGGCTGTTGTTGAAAGTGGAAAGTTTACAGATGCAGATACAGATGCAGATATCCTATCCTGGCCTATCCCAACACAACAGTCAGCGCTTATCAACTGATAACAGCGCACCAGTCAAAGAGATTGCCCGATTGTACGAGCTCTTAAGTTTCGAACTAAGAGCGAAACTCTACACAAAGAGAGCAGCGCCTAAAGGCGTATTGACTGAGACGCTGGCAGCGACAGCTTTCAAATGGTGCGACGAACATCGCGATGTCTTCGGCAACACGAGACGACAACGACGAGGACGACGGCGACGATGCAGCTGCTGCTCACGTACGCGCTGTGACGTAGTCAATGCTGCTGCTGCTGCCGCTGCAAACGCTGCTGCTGAGACGTCGACTGAGGCAGCGGCTTTTGGGTGCTCTGGCGACGCTTGCTGCTGATAAACATTTTTCGTTTATCATCAGTTTGTCGATGGCACAGCGCGCAACTGGACGTTCTTTCGCTTTCACCGAGATACTTTCACGTGTGCCCCAACAATTTCACTAAACATTTTGCTTCATCTCTCTGTGCATATGTGAGTGATTGTGTGTGTGTGTGTGTGTCCGTGGGTGTGTGTGTATCGTAGGGGCATAACTTTAAACGGTTTTATCAGTGCTGCATGTGATGTACGAGTTTCACTGCGAATTTTGCCGGCAATTTTCGCTTAGAGTTAATTCAGAAACAAAGTGCAAAAAATATATTTAACAAAAATTCAAATATCTAAAATAATACTCAATTTGTGTTTTTTGTGGCATGTCCAGCGCTGCATTTACTAAACATCGTCAAGCAAACAGTTATCAAAATGTGAGTAGGAATTTAAAGTAAAAATGTATACAAGTTAAAATAACAAAAAGTAAATATAAACCTACATTAGAATTTAATTAAATGTTAATTGATATTTAAAGAATTTAACAGCAATTTTGATAGCCCGCCTAATGAATAATAAATACAATTTGACATAGTTTGAAAAATGCTTTCAATTTTGAAGATACACTTTTTCCAAGAATGTCTGAGAAATTTGCATGTGCATAAATTCCGGGAATTGGGTAATTGCAAGCAAAGCGATGGCTTGTAAAATTGTTCAAATGCATTTCTAATTGACCATCAAAACAGTTTAACAGTCTAAGAGTTTAACTGACCTAACTGAATGAATAATGGAGAATGGGAAAAAGGAATAGAGAGACAATACAGACAATTACCTGAAAGTATGCAACAATATTTGCACAATTTGTTTTCTTTTGTTATTGTTATCTTTGTGGTGTTGTTGTTGTTTTAGCTAGGAGCAAGATACAAAAACAAAACAAGCTCTAAAGCAAATTTTGAAGCATGGTGGTAAAAATGGGGAGAGAAGGAGAAGGACGAGAGGAGAAAAGTGCAGAAAGGCAGCATAAAAGCGCACAAGACCTGAATGCGACTTGAAAAGTCAAAAATTATGTAAATGCAAAACATTTTTTATGCATGTAAACAATTTTTTGCGCCATTATGCGCCATCAAGTATGCAAAGATATGTTGCTCAACTCCCGGGGCAAAATCCAGTACCTAGTCAGCCAAACAGTCCGTCAGTCAGAGGGGAAGTGTGGCAGTCAGTCAACTGACATGCCAGAAATCGTGTACTACCTGAGAATGTTCAGTTCAGATTTATGCGCTGGATGTCTGCTGTTGTCAGCTGGAGACGGCTCGGCAAATCAGTTTTGGCAGTTGTCTAAAATCCAAACTCAAAGTCAAAGTCAAAGTAACATTCATACCTACAGCTTCAGTTACAGTTACAGTTGCTGTCCTGATGTCTCTCTGATGTAATCGTATTTGCTTTGGCCTGTCGCTTTAATTAAATTTAAGACGCTTTCGAGTAAAAGTTGACTTCCCTTTTTACTTTCTACTTGCCAGCGATGCGTGCAATATTTAACTTTCGAGTTTTGCATTCAATTCACGCACCAAAACTTGGCAACGACCAGCGTCTTGTCTACGGCTACATCTTCTAAACAAATACAAACACAAACAAACATACTTAGACTAAGAGAGAACCACACATGCACATAGATATGTACATACATGTATATGAACTGAAGCTGACTTATGCATAGGACAAAGTGCCACGTTTTTATTGTAATGCGAAAATCCCAGGCATGCTTTTAGTAGACAAAATATGCGCCTTTGGCGCTTAGTCGCCAGCTGCTGCTGCTATCTCTACCTCACTTGCTCTCTCTCTAGCTGTTTAGCTGTGTCTAACTCTCGCAGCTGGCGACATTTGTTACTTTTATTTACGCACAATCCCCCTGACTCTTCCCCGAAAAATGTACAACATTGCTGCCAGCAAATAAGATTAACGTTCCCGCCTGAGCTGGAAGTAGTGAGCGCCATAAAACTTATGCCAGGACCCCAGCAATCGACCAGCAATGGACCCACAAGCAGAGGCTGAGGCAAAGACAGAGACAGAGATAGAGAAAGGGCCATAGACACAAACCATCAGCATCAGCAACGGCATCAGTCGGAACCCAGAAGCAAAGTCAACGACGCACACACACGCCGGGAGTTGCCGGAGTTTGCCGGAGGTGATTCCCATTCATCATCAAGTGGCGTCTCCCGTCACGAGTTTTACCCAAAACGTGCAACTTTCTCGCATATTATGCTGCAAACAATGTTCTAAGAACTTTCTACGCTGTGTCATTTGCTCGAGTCGAGTTGAGTCGAGTTGAGCATAATGCAGCCTCTCGAGGTTTTTTTTTATGTATGTATGTTTGAGTGTAATTTTTGGGTTTAAACATTTTTATTACCTACATTTGGGCGCGTTTTGCCTGGGGATGGCATTTGCCCACCTTCCCAACCGCCTGTTTGCCTGTTAACGGTTTATGGCCCAAAGTCCTAGCCTGGTCCTGATCCTGGCCCCCAAAAGTCAGCTGTGTTTTATGTGCAGTCCGCTCGTTAATCCATTGCAGTCCGTCGTGGACGTGATGTGCCATAATGCGAGTACTCCAATGTATACCAAAAATCACACAATTAACACACAACATTGCGTATACGCAACGTTAACCAGTTATAACCAAAAAGTATCAACTTAAACAAAGAGCCTCAAAATCATTTGCTTAATTTTGAGATAATTCTCTATTAAATTGTATTTAAATTTGCTACCCACAATTTTAATTACTCGCTTATTATATGCCGTAATCAACTTGATGAATGAAGGCAAAATGCCTTTTGCCAAGATATGAATATGAAATTTTCCATCTTGAATTTGCCTTAGCGAATTCTCCCTTGATCTCCCTCTATACATATACATACATATATCTCCGAAAATAGCCAGTGCGAATTGTTAAATATAAGCAAACTTTTAAGCAGCTTAAATATTAATTAATTTGTGCGCTAACAGAGCAAAAGTAAAAGCGGCCGCATTTTAATTTTAAATTTTAGGCCGACTTCTTCTTGGCAGCAACTGTCAACGACTTCAACATGGCCAACGCCAAGAGTCTCGCATATTTCACGCACAAAAATTAAATAAACTATGTACAACGACTCGCAGTCGCTTTTCCGGCTGGTCCATTAACATTTCAATTTGGTGCGCTTCATTTAAATTTGAGCCACTTAAATTTAGCAGCAGCAGATTCGGAGAAATAAATTACAATAAAATTGCCGCGGCATTTTCAAAAATGAAAATGAAAACGAAAGCAGAGCGCACAGAACTGCGGCTGCAGCAGTAAAGTTTAATATTTCCTTTAAAGGAATTATTAAAAATTGTGTAATAAAAGCAAAAGAGCAGCCATTAACCTGCCGAAAATGTTGAGTCGTAAACATATTAAAAGCTACTTTGCATAAACTTTGACCTGCCAAATACTCCAAACACAATCCTTACCCAGACCAAGTGCCAAGCAAGGACAAATGCCCATTTGCGATTTATTGAAAAGGGAAAAAGAAACGAAAGGCAAAAAACCATAAAATAAATGCGATGAGTGACGAGTGACGGGCGACTGACGACTGACGAGACGGACAAGACGAAGACGGACGGCTAAAGGACCCTGTTGACGGGCTGTGAACGTGGTCTTTATTAGGCAGGCCGAGTGGAGTCGACTGGTTAAAAGGCTTCATTAAAAACACATTTCATGCATAAACGTCGGTGCCGTCGTCGACTTCATTTCAATGCAGCAAACTGAGGAAAAATAACGCAAAATGAACGCTACAAAAAAGCAAAGTCAGCTAAGCTACAAAATAAAAACCAACTGTGATATTATTTGCATTTGAAAGGCAGCTGTCTGAACAGCAAACGCTGAACAAACAAGCGAAGGGCAAAATGCAAAATGCGAAGTGCGAAAGAGATGGCAAATCTTTTGCCTTCCCGCTTCAACCCTCCCTTTCCACTTTTCGTTGGCAAGAGAAGGCGATTTTTACGTTAGGTTGAAAATCACATTTAATTGCTAAGCGATCAACAAAGTTGATCAACAATATTTCAGTTAATTAAATGTTATCGTTAATTAACTTAAATATCATAAATCTGGCGCAAAATCTAAAAATAATCTTTATTGTCAAATTAAATTTTAAGTCAAAATTGCATATTACTAATAATTTTTTTAAGTTATTATTATAATTTGTAATTGAAAAATTTATTATATATAAGAAGAATTTTGTAATTTTTCAGTTGATTAAACGTGAATATAATGAAATTTAATATCCCAAGTCTGTCGAAAAGTATAAGCATGATCTTTAGTTTTATTGCTCAGCTAAATATTAACTCAAAATTCCTCAAAGCTACTAAAAATATTATGTTTAATGAATTTGATTAACAACAGAAAAGTACACAATTTTCTTAAATGGTTTTCATGATTTGTACTTAAAGTGAAGATTATTATTATTTCATTTTTCGTTTTTTTTATTGTCTGGGATAAGAACTTTATTTAAGTGTCGCAATATTTGATTGAGTTTAAATTATTCTGTCCCTTAAGTTCCAAAAATAAAGCCCGAGCAAACGTAACATAAATATTTTGGTAATTCGCACAAGTTTCGCTTGCAATTTTCTCAAATATATCACAGAGGGATTTCCATGTTTTCACATTTTGTCTATAATCTCTTCTTTCCGATGCGCAGACATACACAAGCAAACACATCACATACACACAAACACACACACACACACATATATATATTATATATAGACAGAGTCACACCCTAGCTTAGTTTATCAAAGCGCTTGCTTTATTTATATTTTCGCAGGGCGTTTTCGTGTCAGCAGCTGGCGAAGCGCGGTTAAGCAAAATATTTACAATGCAGTCGAGCGATAAAATGAAATGGACACGCGCCGATCCCTGACCATTCCACATTGACCATACCACAGTGCCAATTCTCAATACTCAATTCTGGCCCCATAGACTCGACTCGACAAACTAAGTTAAGACCGTCGCTGTCGTAGCTATTGATACATAATCAAGTTTCAATTTCAAAACAATTCGGCAAAAACATTGACAGTTATTTTCGCACAAGAGTGCTTGGAATTTTAAGCGTAGCGTCGACTGATCAAATCTGCGAGGAGATTGAGGCCAGAGGGGCTCCAAAACGACGTCGTCAACGTTGTCATGTGAGCCAAAAATTAAACGAAAACGAAACGAAACGAAACGGGAGAAAGCAACAAAGAAAGGGCCAGTGAAATGTGTACAAAAGGCAGGCACAGAGCACAGCCACTGACTGCATTTGACAGCAGGCGGCACAGGCCGTGTATGCCACATGCCGCATGCCACATGTGGCAGGAGCTGAACCCAAGCTGGCTGACGGCAAGCACACATCAAAGCACCGGCAGCACGCATCGATGCTGTTGCTGGTAGTTCATTATGCCACTAGAACAGTTTAATGTCGTTTAAAGAGTCGCTGCCACAGAAACAGTGCTAAACAAAGCCACAAAATGTGGCAGCAGCAGCAACGTTACGGGTCCCGAGGGGCGACGCAAGGGTTTCAATTCCACAGTCAGTTCAGACTGCGGACAATGGCCGCTCCACATTGTGCGACTGTGTTAAACTCACACACACATATACCACACACAAGCTGTTTGTGTTTTGTGTATTATAAGCAATTTTCCATTTTCCATTTTTTTCTCTTCTGCTTTTCTACTTTTTCTATTTTCCTTAGCTTGGTTGTTTTTTTGCAAGTTTTCGCTTTGCGCTTTGTTACACGCTGACAGGCGACTATGAAAGCGAAACGTAATGAAAATGGTAACAAACAAAATAATTGAAATTTGGTTTAGCACAAAGCAACAACAAACAGCAACAAAAAGATGAGCAACAGTAGCAACAGCGACGAGCCATGAAGAAATTGGCCAAATAAGAACAAAAATTTGAGGCGAATGCCAGCAAATGCCAGAACAAAAGCAGATGCCGACAACATAGAGAAAGAGCAAAAAAAATGAAGATGAGAATTTAAGCCAAGTCGAAAATGACGAAAAAAACAAAAAAAAGCGAAGAAAGAGCACAGAAAAAAGAGACGGCAGAAATGCTCAAGAAATTCGCAGACCAAGACGACAATGTGGTCTTATTTTGTGCAGATTTGTCAGTTGATTCTGGTCTTTATACCCTGTGTCCGAGCAATCTGTATAAACGGGTATACAACTGTCCGCTGCTCGATGTCTGTTTCGAGATATCCACAACAAACGTCGTAGGGTTAAAGCAGGGTATCTACGAGTTAAGCTGCGATGATAAGAGAAAATTCTTATTTGTGGTTTTTTGTCTTTCAGCGACTTGAAAAGTTCTCGGCCATTGCAAATTTAATTTTCCAATTCGCAACGCCCATTCTTAATGTCGCATTCAGCTTTACCTTGACTTGCTTAAGACAGCTAGGCAGACTGGATAAAGACCTACAACAACAGCAGGACAGACACATTTAATTTTCAAATTCTGTATAAAATTACAATGAAACCGCAGAAGAGAAAAAATATAAGAAAACACAAGGAAACTCATTCGGAGAAATGTTTTGGGTCAGACTGTCCGAAGTTGAAGTTTAAATTTCCAAGCAGTTCTGTTTATTAAACAATTTGCTAAATATTTAAAATGCGTTAGTAAATCAATTTCATTTTAGAATCTAACAGAGTCCAAGCGAGTCCAACTTTACCGCACTAAATTTCTACAAAAAGTTGAAATTGTGCAATTATTTATGCATTTGCGTTGCGATAAAAGCCAAAGTTAGTAGTGTACTTTCAGATGGAGCTTCAATACCTTTGCAGCCATCGCTGCCCCCAACTTTGGGGCAAAGTTATTGTATGCCAAAACGACAGCAGCAGAAACACCAACAAAACCGGAAGCAGCAAATGACAAAATAAATTCGTTCGCTTCGCACCCAAAATATATAAAAATAAATACATAGAATGTCAGATCGAATATAAAATGCACTTACAAAGATGTCAACTATATAGAAAGCTTGTGATAATATAAATGTGTGAGTCTCTAAAAAACTAGTTTAAAATTACTAAAATCAAGTATCACGATTTCATGTCAAATAAGACTTCTTTATTCTTTAAATTTAATCAATTATGTGTATCAAAACTAAAATTATCCAAGCCATCAGCAGGAGAATTAAAGGTATTCAGTTAGTTTGAAAGTATGTGAAGGCTGATAGCAAAAATTATTCTGTAAAATAAAGTATTTATTTCTTTATGTCCATCGAAGTGCTCCTTATAGCAAACAAGTTAAAATAAGCGAAATTAAAAATATTCAGGAATAAAATATCTAGATTAAAGATACAAGTTTGTTAGTTGGTTTATGACTATTAGAATATAGAATTTTCTTACTCATTTCTAGTGAATCAAACCTACCTGATTCTTTTGATTCTGTTTTAAAATTTAAAAGGTTCATGTTTAAAGAGTTTGTATGCTCATTTTCAGTAATTCGTACTGATATACTGAATTTTAGGTTTGAAAAAAACCTTATTTTAGGTCTATCATACTTAATTTTAGTAATACATTTTCGGCTCAGCATACATATTTTCCTCACTGTTTACCTCAGTTGAATGCGTTACATTTTCTCTGAGCTAGTGAATAAACTCTCTCCAGTGGCTATCGTTAGAACCAAGCCAAGTGAAGCTCTGCAAACATGAATTGAAAGGATCTGCTGCGATTTAGAACTTGACCAGGTTTTGCCTGACTTAGCCTCGCAATTTCCATTTCGAAGTCTCATGAATAATTTAAAGTGTTGCCTACTTTTGGGAGAACGAAAGAACTTAAAGCTCGAGTTGCCTTAAAATTCAGACATTTACGCAGTGCTACCAATTGAATGAGCGTTTGTATATGTTTTTGTATGTGTTTATGTATGTGTAATTGATTTACTTAATTGCACAATTACAAGGGCCAAAAACATGTTCGTGCATTACAAATCCTTTAATTGTAGCCGTGGGTAATTGCTTGTATCAATTGCGTCACACACACACAGCACGATAACGGTTACTAGGGCAACTTGTCGTCGCTAGTCGAATGGCATTGATAATGATTGAAATAGGGCGAATGACAGTGGAACGTGTCCTCATCTACAGCTACAACTACAACTATAAACAGGTCTTGACGTTTCATTCATTTTATCCATTATAAGTGAATTTTTCATCATCAGTTTTGGTTTTAAAGCACTAGAAAATTAGTAATAGTCCACGAAAGTAACCGAAAACTTTCACAAAAAAAAATATGATAAAAAAACAAAGTAATTTTTTACTTTCATAGCTTGAATTTATGGTTATCTTAGCCCGGAGAAAGTAAGGCACGCAAAGTGCACACGTTGTCGACATATCAAAAATGCAAAAAGTGTGTTTGCTTGTCCTTTTTTTACTTTTCCTTTTGCTTTTGGTTAATTTGGCAAAAGTCTCGCAAAAACGTGCACATGACCTTGAACCGCACCTGAACCCTGACCCCTGACCGACTACTGCCTACTGCCTAACGCCAACAAAGGCTGCTTTGCCATCAAACGCAGACTTTTTAATGAAAACGTGTTTGTTTTACCAAAACAGCGGTCATAAATTGCAGCTTGCCCTTCATCTTGATGCCCATAAACATGTACATATGAACATATACATATATCTTCTATCTGTAGCATATGTATCATCTTATGGATAATGGCAGCAACACAACCACACGCATACATCAACAAAACTGTTTCAAATTACCAAAAAGCGTTTTTATGGCACTTCATTAGTAGGAGAAATCGTAGTAGAAGAAGCAAATCAAGTAAAATTATCATCTGAACTGAAAATATTCACAAGATATGGCTCTGACTTATGCATGTTAAGTGGATATTAATTGGGCAATTATATAAGATTTTAAGTTGTTTATAGAACTGTCATTATTATAGAGACAATTTCCTTGGTTCTTCTGAAAAAGAAGAATCCAATTTCAGAGTAAATGTAAGAACTAGTTTTCAAATCTAGAATTCGCGTTAAGGAAACATAAATTATCTTAGATGGAAGTGATTTATAGAAAAGTTATTATCTAGAAATTTTTCGATTGCCAACCTATCTGAACTCAAAGTTTCTTGAACATATAGCTCTGAAATGAAGAATATGGTCGTTACAAACATTACTTAGCATAATTTTAAGTAATTTATATTGATTTATATTATATGGAGGTAACTTTCTCAATTTTTATGCATACTGAACGAGCAAAGGAACGTGTAAACTGAAGGTAATTTAGGTGGATATGACAACATCTTTGGCAGGACATTTTAACTTGGTTTTTGTGTTGCGTGTTGTTGTCGCACAACTTTACCATATTTTATGTATGAAACTTTATGGATTTTATGGCTTGCCCGAAGTACGTCTGATAAACGCAGCCCAACTGTAACAGGAATAAAAATAATAGAGGAACGAAACAAAACAAAATAAAATTGGGATTTATTGCACTAAACAAGTGGCCGGACTGTGTCTCTTTATTTGTGGAGTGGGGGCATTTTGCAGGTAAACTTTTAAATTCAATGTCAGTAAATGCAGCAAAAGTTGGCCAAGTTCGTTTTGGTTTTAATTGCGTTGGGAAAAGACATTTGAGTTAATTATGCGTCGATTTGGCAGACAAGTAAACAAATTAATTAAGAGCAAGCGTGTTAATAATGATTCTAGGGGCACACATACACATATATATACTACCCAAACAAACATACACACACATAAATTAAGCGGAAGCAGCTGCCAAGTGTCAAGCATGCCTTGGCTTTTGTTTTATGTTTGTCTTGCTGGCACTTTGCTATTGTTGTTATTGTTGTCGTTGCTAGCACGCATTAATGTTAATTATTAAGCAAGTGACAATTTGAGTGATTTCCTTGCCCCAAAAACGCTTAGCAAACGGCAACAACAAACAGACAGTGAGGCGACTAGAAGAACAATCAAAGCGTCACTTGATGACCCTCCCCCAACCCTGACCCCGACAACGTTTCCCTCCCAACTACCAGATTGAGCAACAGTATTTTTTTTGGTCAACTGCCCTTTGGCCTTGCCATGCAGAAAGAGATGGCATGGTCAATGTTGTCTTTGTCTTTCCGACGCTGCTGTCTCTACTGTCATACTGTCATTTGTTATCTGTTCGGTTTGACATGTCGCTACACTCACACTGTCCAGTCGAGTAGGCGTGTTTCTTTTGGCCACATCGTTTTCACACGCAGCCACATTGCCAATTACACCTATTCCCACAAACACACACACACACACACTCGCACACACACATACAGACGCAGTGTGAAATGTCAACAGCAGTGACATGGCTAAAGTGGAAATGGTAATTGCGTGTTAATTGCTTTACGCGTTCAAAGTGCTTTTCGCTCTACGTTTTATTCCCACACTTTTTATGTTGTTCACACTTGCACTGACACTGACTCACACACACTCACACCTATACACATTCACGCAGAAACACAACTAATCAATCTGCGTGCTGCGTTACCATTGAAACTGTCAACGCGGCACAAAAGACAAATTCACACACACACATCCACATATTCAGCTATAAAGAGTGCAGAGATTTTTCCATTTTCAGGCTGCACTTCCGTTTTAGTCAACTCACTTCACATTTCTAGTTGCAAGCTTGTTACACGTTGCGTATGAGCAATGTCCGCTCCATGCAACGCTTTCATTCAATTCACAATGCAACAACGAGCAACGAACAACAACATCAAGAGAGTCCACATTGTGAATTGCACTTTACACATCGACAATATTTCAACGCTGACTAATAATTTTACGCTGCCATTGATTGATTTCAAAATGATGACAAGTAATTGCAGTTACAATTTTACTGCAATATATTTTTGTTATAATTTGTATTTGAAAGTGACGAGCGTCGAAACAGTTTCACAGAAATAAAAAAATCCGGGTTTTCACGATAAAATCAATCGAAAACGATGTCAAAAGTTCTGTAATATCGGAATTAATTATATCTACAACAAAATACTTGATTCAAGTACGATTTTTCTATTATTAGTTCCTAAATATTTTGATTATAGTAGTTCAGTACAATCACATGTTTTGGTGCTGATTGGTCGCATAACAATAATATGATGGAGAATAGTTTATGTAAGAAAATACATGCTAAAGAATTTTAAGCTTGAACTTTAATATAATTTTCTTACTTTCTGTGTTTAATTGTGAACAAGCACGCTAAAATCATTCATGATTCGTTTGGCTGTTACATATTGTTTGGCATTAGCATTCAGATCATAAAGTCAATAATGTAATTACCCGTAGTTCTATGCCAGTTGGCACCTGATTATTGACATGACCCACCACCACCATTACCATTAGATTGTGCATTACCTTAAGATATTCCACGTGTCAACATATGTTGCTCCAGACCGGCATATACTGCTTCTGCCTCTGCTTCTGTTTCTGCTTTTGCCACGCTTCCAAGCACATTATGGCTGTCAACATGTTTATTATTCACCTGTGCATGAAAAGGGCCAAGTTATTAAAAACTTTGCCACATTAGGGTACACTGAACACTGGTAACAGTGGGTGTGGCAAGGTGACTCGGCTGCGTGGCAAGCACTTTTGCAAACAATTGGCAAAAAATATTCTTCTTCTCTTTGCGAGTAGCTCACAAAAAATGCAATAAAAGTTGCTCCGAATGCGACGTGTTTGCTTAAGTATTTCGTAGGTAGGCAAAAGATGATGGCAATGGTGGGAGGTGGGCGGTGGGAGGTTGTACTGGAGGGCGTGGCATGCCAGCAGTCGACAGCCCGTTTGCTGATTGTGATAAATGCGACAAAGACATGTGTAAAATATGCTTCATGTGCCTTATTATTGCGTTTTATGGCCCATGGGGGCTGACAACACATACAGACACACCTGCATCATGGCACACACCATCATGAGGTGCAAAGCAAATTCCAAAATGTCGAAATGCTGAAATGTCGCCGGCGTTGTCATTGTCGAGTTTCAAGTGTTTAAATATTTGCCGAGCTCCAACAATGCCAAAAATGTTTTTAATTATATTTAATTCTTTTTTCTTGTTGTCACTTCTTTTTTTATTTGGCTGAGTACTCTTTAAGGCTGGCAGGATTATTGCATAATCAAGTGAAATGCACAACATGGAAAATAAGTTGCTCCCAATGGTCGCATAATCCATAACAACAACAACAGCTCATAATCAAATCCAGCACCCCGCAAATTTCCCCAGAGTAAAGGCTAAAAAAAGACGAATTCGCAAAATACGCGTACTCAAACATAAGTATGTATATGTGTATGTGTATATATAATTGTATGTGCTTTAACAGTATGAAGACATAAGACATGTTTGCATATAAAAAATAAAAGAAGCACATGAAAATAAAGCAGTGGCATTTTAATAATAGCACAAAGGCAGCACAATGCCAAGGGCTTATGACATACAAAACAAACACATACACACACATACACAAATAGGGAGCGACATATACAAAATGCCTTTTTGGGTCCAAAGTCGAGAGTCTTTTCTCATCTGTAACTGGATATTTGTGTGCGAGTTTTTGACAAAGTCAACGTTCGTTGCTGGGCGACTTCAATCAACCCTTTAGATTTTTTAAACATAAGTCTGTGTAAAACATGTGTATGTATTTGTGTATGCCTCGTCCGGTATTTTGTGGCTTTTCTTTGTTGGATTTGGCAGTTGGAATTAAACAAGTTGAGAAATACGCAAACCTGTTGAAGAAGCTAACTTATGGCCAGCATAATCAATTAGGCAAAGTGCACTCTAAGAGAGAAAGAGAGAGCAAGGGAGAGAGAGGGAAAGGGAGGGAAAAAAACAATAGAAAGAACGAGTGGATGCAAATAAATGTAAGTTTTGTTAACAAACATACACTCATACTCATACTTGTACGGAGCCAGTGAAATAAATTCCCTTCGTGGCTTATGCGCACGCTGCGTATACGCAACGGAACACCAAGTGGTACTTTACCGCGTAATTTTGCTCGTTTTTCTCATACCGACTAGCACTTAAGGATGCAATTTCATAAAATAAACCATTAAAAGAAATAAGTTAAAGTGCATGTGGTCGTTTGGGCGTCATTCCTTGGTCTGCCTGAGCTTGCAGCCTGAAGAGTGTTTGTATGTGTGTATATAAGTGTATGTGTGTGTGAAGTATGCTACACCAGCTGCCACTTTAATTGCATTTTAATTAATTTTTTCTTTGCACTTTCCGTATCTCCCCCTCCACTCTCCACTCTCATGTGCTCCGGTAATGCATATAATTACTCCGACGGCGTTAATTGCATTGCCAGGTAGCTGACTATAACAAATTTATAATGCACATTAACCATACTCATCAGATCCAACTTAATCCTACAAATAATGTTTCATTCAGTTGGCATTTACGAGTACATTTAAAACTATTCTCTTGGCAAGATCAGGGTCAAAGACAAAGTTATAAATTGACAACTGACATTTGACATTCAGCACTCGAGTGCAGACCAAAATAATATGATTAAAAGGGTCGAGTGCTGCAGCAACAGTTGCAAGTAGACAGAACAACAGAAACAATAAACATCTCAGTCAAGCAGTCACTAATTGTATGCTATGCAAATGTTTGCCAACTGACAAAAAAAAAAGTAGGACGCAAAAAAGCACAAGATAGACGACCTGTAGCCTTTGGCTTTTGGCCCAACGAGCAAATAAACAAACAATTAAAAATAAAAGCGAATTTTACCGTGTGCACTGCACTATGGGGCGAAATCCGAAAAATCGACTATTTAGTCATTTTATCAAGGTATTAATTTTACTACTTTTTTGGTATTAACATGTTAAGAAAACTTCAAACTGTAAAGTTCTGTACCAAAAATGTTAAATAACAGAAAAATGTTAGCCCTGACAGCTGTTAAAGTCAGCTGTTGCTTTCGAAAAGCACGTGCGCTAGCATTGCAACATTTTGGCAGCCTATTTTCAAATTGGTATTGCACAAAGGCAAATCATTTTTTTTACAATATTTAAAATGGATACCAATTATACGGGTTTGTACTATGTGTTGGTTGTCCTAGTATTCTGTATTTGTGCGTGTTCTGTTTATATTTTGTTATATTAGATGATGCTTTGAAAGATAATTTCTTGGAAAGAAATATAAACTCTGCGGAAGAATTTAGCAAAGATGCTTAACGAGGCTTAATGTACGTCCAACTGTGTGTCGTAGATCCATTCAATGTAATTTAAAGGCAATATGTCTCAATTTGAACAATTTGCGATAATCCGCGCAAATTAATTTTTTAGTGCGTAACCTCACAGTTTTTCCATGCTGATTTGCTCGCTTGTCGTATGAGGTATTTGACCAGTTTTTGAGGTATTTATTATTAACTCGAAAACTACTTCATATATTTTGATGCGGTTTTTTTTCTAGTGTTATGTATACCCCTAAAAATTTTTTGGAAAAAGAGGCGTGTCAAATTCCCAGCCCCAAATTTTTTTGTTTTTAAATTTTATGCTCACAACCATATATTAGACCACACAACTTTCTTTGTCTAACAATTAGTTTTTCTCTTTATTGCTAATAATAAACAAGCTCAAAGGTTGTTATTTGGAACAAAAATTATGAGCTTACTTGCTACCGATACCAAAAAAAAATATAAAAAAAATTAAGGCCGGGGGTGGTGACACGCCCACTTTTCCAAAAACATTTCTGAAGGTGTACATAACATGAATAAAAAAACCGTATTCAAAAATTTAGCTTATTATAGAAGTTATTAATAAATATTCGATATTTCGGATTTCGCCCCATAGTGCACTGCAGACAACACAATACAAAGTTGGGGCAAGTCTGCACTATGCAACTAACATAGACTACAGCTGATATGCTCTCTTAAAAGGGGTAAAAAAGGTGCCAGATAAACTACATTTATTAAAAGAAATTGTAAATTGCTTTAATTTTAAAGCCAAGCAATGTCTTCTTTGTTGAAATAACTTTAAGTATTTAATTACTTATTTAAAGAGAGAAGGAAAGAAATTATATTGCAATACTAATTAAAATCAATCAATTTCTTCATTAATGAACTTACTTTAATTAATGAATGTATTTATTGAAAGAAAGACATGTAACCTTAAAAAAAATACATACATTTAAATAACTATGCAACTAGACGACTGCTGAAATACTCTCATTAAGTGCTAAAAAAAGGTTCTAAGTGAACTATATTTCTTAAAAAAAATTAAATTCATTTTTAAGCTAATCAATGTCTTTTATAATGAAATAATTTAATTATTTTTAATATTAATTTAAAGAAAGAAATTTTGTATTTGATTAAAGAACAACAAAATCCATTTAAGTACCTTCAACTTAAGTTTTACATGTTTTGCGTACTCAACAATCTGCGAACTAAATTTAATTAGCTGATCAATTCCCAGAGCAATTTTTGTATTGAATAGAGCTAGTTATTGCCAACAATCATGCTAACTAGCCAACTATGCCTGTCTCTTTATGCCCCTGTCGACAGAGAGATATAAAAATGACGACCCTGCTGGGGCCCACGCGGCGTATGAGTCTTGTGTCTGCTCTACTTTTGTTTTGTTTTGCTTTGCTTTTCTCCTCCATCTCAACGGTTTTCATATCGCTGGCGGGCAGGTAAACACTGCACACTATGGCAGACACGTGTGTTAAGCCAGCGACTTAAAGTGCGTAAATGAGCAAAATACACACACACACATTCACACATAGAGAGAGAGAGAGAGAGAGAGAGGGGACAGACTAACGAGAGACAGACACAACAGCATGTGTAGTGTGGCGCCTATTATGCGTATACTTAACATTTATTTCAGCCAGACAGTGAGCCCTTTGGGTGGTTGGCTGACTGAGCAAGTGAGTGAGGTAGTACGTGAGTGAGTGAGGGAATGAGTGACAGCTCATAGACACCGTCGAGCTGTGTACCTATACATATACAATACATAAATTTATATACACTACGTATACTTAATATACAGACAAACAAACAAACAGAGCAAGGAAGCGTAGCATAAATCTCATCGTGCATTCATCAATGTCAAGCCACAAGTTTGCTTTTCATTTGTTATGGCTTCTCTGGCTGTTTGTATATACAATACGATTCATATTATATACATATAGCACAAGTACAAGCGAGGGATGTTTTAACAAAATGAATTGCATTTAATGCTCATCTCGTTGTATAGATTTAAGTTTATTTGAATCAACCCAGTAGAATACTTGGTATGCCATTGAATATTAAATGATACACTCTTTCTGGCTATGATTAAATTGCCTGTGTGTGTGAGTGTTTGTGTGTCGTTTCCTTGAACTTGAGAGACGACACCGACTGATGCAGATGCCCGGGGAAATGTCGATTGATTTGCATACGTATGCCAACTGCACTTTCAACATTTTCACATTTCAGCATTTCGCATTCCATTCACACAATGGCCACTTTTAAAACTTCAAGGCTGTAAAACGACAATTGCAGCGTTGTTGCTCGTTCATAAACTTTTACTACAGCGAAAAGCAGTGGAAAGAGCGGCAAGTAACAACAAATAGAAGTGAAAAAGAATGCAAGCAATGAAAGTCATTGACTAAATAAATACCCCTGCTCAAGTTTCATGAGAAATATCGGTGATAAGAGCTCACTTTAAACGCTACTTTTCAGGCAACTTATATTTTTAAATATATTTATATTTATTTATTTACTTTTACTATGTTAATAATATATTTATAAATTTTCAATCTCATAAATATATTTACATTTATTTATATATTTTTACTATATTTATATTTATTTATAAATACCCCCAGGCATAATTTGAATTTAATTGAACTTTTATATGTATTCAGTTACGAACTACATATTTCTTCTAATATGATTTCAGTGTTAATTTCACATTCTTATTTTACAATTCTATTTAAACTCTACTGATTTTTTCTCTCTCTGTCGACAGCTCGCATTGGGGAGAACTCTTAAATGCAAGGCCAAAGCACAAGACAATTTCATTTAATAGCGAGCAACCACAAAACGTTGTCAACAAAGATGGCTGACTAGGCGACTAGGCCAAAAATTGCCCCAAAACGCCAACGCGCCGCGAATTGAGAATTGGGACAAAGAGAAGGATGAGTGAATGGAAGGATGTGAGGGAGGGAACTGCAACAACTAATTTCGCTGGCTGCAAGTTTCATTTTACGAGCATCAGGCGCCAGAGATGGCTGCCAGCGATGGCTGCCAGTGCCGTCAACTGTCGAGTGCGCACATTAAGTAAATAAAGCGAAAATAAAATAGAAAAGCAGACGGCGACACGGTTCGGGTACTCGTATCGAAGGGGGCACAGATTGTGCTGCAAGTTGTACTTCCAAGCTCACTCCATTTGCTGCTGCTGCTTCAAGGGATTGCCTTTAATTTTTGTCACCATCAGCGTCGTTTGCTCATCGATTTTTAGTTGACAAGACTGTGCCTTGGCTGGTTGCCCAACCACATCCAGACAGACACACACACACACACACGCACATAGTTAGATAGGTGAATCTATAGTTCTTTAAGCTCTTTAACATTATTATTTTTGCAAAATTTATACGCGCATTTAACAGTTTCCGGTCGCAAATTTTCAATTTAAATCGAATGCAAATGAGTGGCTGGCCGAGTTTTGCCTCTTGGCGAATTGTCACCTCGGACAGAAAGACGGACAGAGAGACAGCATTTCAATTGGCATGTTCAAAGCTAACAAGCTACAAAACAGCCGGAAGCACAGCTCGCTCGAGTCATTTGGGTTTTCCTGTCGCTAAAACTTTCACAAAAAAAAACAGAGAAAAAGAAAGCAGAACAGAAAAATTCAACTGCTCAAAAGCGTAACAAGCAACACAGCAAATCACTTGTAAACACTTGAGCCAAAAACCAGAGACCAGGAGTTGGAGGACAAGCGAAGTGAAGCCAAACACAAATCAAAAGATAAACGTCTGCCGGATATGGGAGCCTGTGGAGGCTCTCTCTAAAGACAAACCATTTATGCCGCTGCCCGGCGGCATAAAGATGAAAAATTGAATGCGTTGCAGAAGCATGACAAGGAAAAGGAGGGAGAGAGAGAGACAAGGAGAATCTTGCGTAAATAAAGTGCAAATTTGCAGAGTCACAGACAAATGAGCGGACACTCAGTATGACAAGTGGTGGACATGATCGAACATTGGACAGCTGCTTGCCATTTTCTTCTTGCCAACTGCCACTTTCTGCTTGTCGTCCTAATATGTTAGTGTCAGGCATGTTCAGCACTTGGCCACTCACACAACTTGCCCATAAACAAATTGAAAAAAATATTCAAACACAAAAAAAAAAACACAAGGAAAAAGGCAACGCAGAAAAGTTGTTGTGCTCTTTTTCTTTTGGATAACTTTTTGGTTACCAAAAACAAAGTTTTTTCTTGCCTCTGCTTTAAATGTCGATAAAAGTTAGATGGCATGGTAATAATATTCACTCGGCGAACCCAGTAACAAGTCCTCTGGGTCTGTTACACTCCCATACTCCTCCTATTCTAAAAATCTTTTGGATTGCTGAGAGTATTTGCAATAATGATTATTAGCCTGGCCCAATCGAGTTTGGCCTGAGGGTACTTCAACTTTGCAAGCATGTTGATTAAATTTTCAACATATTTGCAGCACAAAAAGCAAAACTTAATTAAATACATTATAAGCTGATTAATAACAATATTAAAACCAAACATTGCAACGGCTGTGCCATGCTGAAAAATTTCCTCATTAATATTAACAACTTCATTTAAGTCCCGGCGACGCTTTTCGGCCCGATTATTTTTGCAATTATGCAAAGTAGCTGCTAGTTGGACATTGTTGTTGTCCATTTCACTGTTGTTGTTGTTTTTGGTACTGTCAATGCATTCACAATGTTAAATATTAATAAATTTTTAATCAAAGCGTCGAGCACACAAACGCCTCCAGCTAGATTTGAAGG
The DNA here is from genome assembly GCA_037043495.1 of Drosophila recens. Classification (NCBI taxonomy): domain Eukaryota; kingdom Metazoa; phylum Arthropoda; class Insecta; order Diptera; family Drosophilidae; genus Drosophila; species Drosophila recens. Next base: position 29,757 of record JBAMBJ010001883.1, on the reverse strand, counting down.
TCCATCATGACTATAAAAGGTTCGTCAAGTGTTGACCCGAGAGTGATAATTTGAGATTTTGCTGGGTAATCCATTACTTCAGCTGCTTTTAAACATAACATATAACTCTAGAGGTAATTACATAGGTTAACATTTTATTGTAGTTGTTACTGTAAATATGTCGTAATAAACAACAACTTTTACTATAATTACACATTATTTACATTTATGAACCCATCCTTATCTTCTTGTTGACTTGGTACTAAGCTAAGTTGCTTGAAAATCTATCAGGTGTGCTACGGAAATCACTTCCACTTGAATTTAACTTCAATTTCATTTCACTGTGACACAGTCAACTCCGCTGAAAATGTTTTGGGGAAACGATATCATCGCTCAATCCACTGGCGTTCAATGCCATGAGAATAATGTCAGATTTTTTGTTCGAATTTAGAAAATAGAGTTGTCGAGTGACTTTTATTGTTTTCGCGCCAATAACTTTTAAATTTTTTTAAGCTATACAAAATCAATTATTATCTTAATAAATTAAATTGTATTAAATAAAAAAGAAATAAAATAAAAACCTATTAAACAATTGGAAAATTTAATATGAAAAAGGGCCAACCCTAGCAGCCGAGTTTAAAAAGGTTGTTGAACAAGCTAAAAAAATTAAACCTTTCGAAGTTCTGTGACACTGCGAAATCTTTCGCACGGAATAGCTCTTCTCTGAATTCGATTTTCCTTGTGAATTCGATTTCCCGTAGCACACCTGTATATCTTAAGGCAAAAAATTATTTGAACAAAAATAATAAAATATATATGTAGATGACAAGCCATTATAAAAATTATATACCGTTTGAAATTATGAAAGTTTGAAGCTGATTTTCAACCCAGAATCTTTACAAGTCAAAGTGTACGCAACTATTTTGTATTTAGAACGAGATTTATATCACATAGTACATATCAACTCTTTAAGATGTGTAAATACACAGAGCAACACAAGTCTTTCTTAATGTATATCATTTAATATTAAAATGAATATAATTTAAATCACACCTACTTAATTTTGATGGGAACGTCAGGAATGAATTTCAGTCACGTCATTACAACGAATTTAGCCGAAAAATGTTCACGTCTCGTCGCACTTAGCGGGAGCTAAACGCCAACTGCAGGTTGCTTGGCAATTTGAAAAGCAGCCTCAAATTCATTCACATCGATCGACTGTCTGGTAGCGGCATTTGCCTTTGCAAAGCTCCCTTTATCCCCCTACTCTTGGCTCCCTCTGCCCTCTGACTATAAGCTCCACGTGTCTTCACGTGTTTGTAACTCACGTTTATTTGCATGAGAAAGAAAAATCACGACGCACAAAAATCTTTGCATGTAACTAAATTGTTCGCAAGAGCATGAAATCATATTTTTGTATACGTGGAACACAAACCCGTACGTGTAAAAACGGCAGACACTGTTGATGCTCTTCAAAGGGGTAAGAACTTAAAAGCGCTTTAATTGCACGAAACTGTGATGGAGCATGAGTTTTTGCTCTAGCATTTGACCTGTGACTAATTGATTGAGCGCTGCAAAAGTGGCCCAGCAGATGCCCAGCAGATGCATCAGTTGCTTCGCGAATCCTTGCAGCTTCATGCATAATGTATGACGAGACACACACAACAACAACAACAAAAGCAACAGCAACAACAGCTTTAACAACAACATGAACCACTAAAAATTTACGGTGCTGCATTACCTGCAGCTATCTACAGGGTAGCAGACAGCAGACAGTCGGTGACTGGAGCACGTCGGCAAATGACAGTAAAGAGAGGAGAGAACGGTGGGGGGAGCGCTGCAAAAACCATGTCAAGTTGTGGCATATAAAATTTATGCGCGCCTCGCACAACATTTGTGCGACTTGCAGGCAAAAAGGGCTACACACGCATACGGCTCATAAATGTTTATTGTGTGGTAAAGATGGCCGCACCCCCCAACCCTCAAACCCCCACTCCGCCTGTCAGCCATCTTTGCTTATGCGTGTGGTCGGCAAAGGCGAACATAGCAAAAAAATCATTTGGGCGCACTCTGCTATGAAGTGCCAAATGGTTAAAGAGAAGGCGGTGGAAGTAGGATAGGGAAGGGGGAAGGCAGAAAGGGGGGAGGCATGGCAAAGTAATGAAGCAAAGTGCGTTCGTTCGTCATTCAACGCGAAATGAACTGACCGACCGTCCGTCCGAGAGGAACACAGCTCAACAAAACGTTAACGTCCAGAACAGACCCATCACCTCCATCCCCTCTATATAGTAACTATACAGTCAATTGCAGTGCCAAAGAGAGTGTGTGAGTGAGTGAGAGAGAGAGAGGGAGAGAGAGACGGAGAGAGTGAGAATGAGCTGTTGGAAAATAAATTCATTTCAGTGTCTCGCTGACGTATGGACGACGGATGCCTTGGCCTAGACGGCACAGGAAGTGTTATTTAAATGCAGGATATTGCATGCGGAAATTTATTATCATGCGACATAACATTCAAGAAATATACACATACTCGTACTCGTACATTGAAGACACACACTCGCTTCCACACTCTGGATTTTCACTGTATTTCTATGTACTCCAGCAACTGCGAGCCTGTGGATTCCTGAACCTGAAATGTAATTAAAAGGCAACAATTTCCCTTATACAGTGTACATACGAAAATTGTAAAGAAGTTTAATTGAATTTTCAACTCATTAATTTAAACATTTTTTTGCTGGAATTATATCGCTTGAAAATTAAAAGAGAGTTTTTATATGGACTGCCTTTGACCAGTGGACACGAAAAAAAATCTAAGCTGTATTTTTTAAATGTTTCTTTAATGACTTTGACCACACAAAACATGATACTCTGTATAAATAAAAATAAAATTGTTTTTTTTTTTAACTGTCCGACTTTAATCGAATTACAATTTCAACTAATACTCACAATGGCTGGCATTTGTTTTATTTGAAACACAAAGCACTTCGACTATTGAATTTTTACACATGCCACACAATACAACAACAACTACAACAACGACAACGTCAACCAACCAAAAAAAAATTTACACACTTTTTGCCATTTAAAAAAAATTCAGAAAATGCATTCAATTTTTATTCGGTTCTTGTGCGAGTTTCGCGCAATAAGCTGGCATTTAAATACGAGCATTTGCAGCACTTTTTTATCCATTTTTTGTGTTTTCTTATTTACGTTGTTTTACATGCCAAACAGGGCAGCAAAAGGGAGAAAAAAAGAGAAAGATAAATGGACAGAGAGAATGTATTGAGAGACAGTTAATCAGAGTGCGAGAACGGCTTTTCTTTACAATGCTCGTAATTTGTTATTGTGGTCACACAATTTTCCATTGTTGGATTATTTTTGAATAATTGAAGCAAAGCCGCAGGCAATCGAATATTAATGAGCAATTTAACAGATCCCCCAATTGGTGCTATCTATAAAGACTAAATGCAACTAATACGAAACAGAAATAAACTAAACCAAACTAATTACGAATGCACTGCAAGCCATTTTTCTCCATGTGCAGTACGTTGCGTATGCGTAATATTTATGAGCTTAGGAGAGCACACAGAAAAGTTGGCGCAAAAGTTATAAATTTTTTGCAGTAGACTGATTGGCAAAGCAATTGCAAGCTGGCAAAACAAAACAACAAATGCCAGCAATAACAAACACAAAGCAGCAGCTGCAACCGCAAGAGGACCAGCAACAGCAACAACAACAACAATGGGCAATAGTCAGTCAGGCCAATGAAAGGCCTTGCCAGGACATGGCAACAAGGAGCAAACACTCGAGTGCAAAGATAGAGAAAAATGGCGTATGAAATGAAGCGGAAATGGCACAAAAAGGAACCCAGCTATCACACACGCACACACATACACATATTCTCGCACATTGTCGATGCACAAACATTGGTTGAATGGAATAGAGACGGAGGAACGGGGAGTATGGGAGCCACTTAAAGGGCTGAACTAATATGTACATTAGTATCTTTGAATGCATGTGAACAACTGATAAATGTCTGGTCATGTTTGCCTTGCCCGTTTACATATATGTCTGTGTGCGTGTGTGTGTGTCTGTATTTGTGCCTGCCTAAGCGCATGTGAATGAAATCGACCGACGAATGAAAAATGCATGCAATTCATTTTATTTTATTTCAGTTCACGTTCTTTCTTTGGCCCACTTCGACTCGCATCTACACACACACCTCAACACATATGCACCCATTTACACACATACACAGCTAACCACAGAATAAGTAAGTTAAGCAAACAGCTGGCATTGAAATTGCAAACAAAAACTTTCGCTTTTGATAGGCAAAACCAAAACATATGTAAATACACAGATGCGAGGGCTTCTCAATAGATCGTTGTTAATTTAAGACTTTAGTTACGGGTAATGGATAACATATGCAAAATGGTTTTACAATAAACTGAAAACAAATTAAAGGGTTTTCTAATTACACTCAATGGTAGATAATTTTAAAAAGTTGAAGATGTAAGTAATCTGACAATCTTGAAAAGAGCTGTAATAAATTAATAAATAAATTTAGTCAGCAAATAGTTTACTTCAATGTAAATAAATAAATAATCCATAACAAATACAAAAAAATTTATTTTCGACTAAAAAGAAGTACTAAAATTCAAGTAATATGGTAAATGGCCTATAACCAATTTAAATGGCAAAAATAACACTATCAAATCAAATAAGCAAGTGCTTAAATGTAATTAAATAAATGTAATCAATCAATCATTTTTAGACAAAGAAAATATATGGAAAATCCTATCGTACAGAGTAAAAAACAAGTGAGAAAGGCTATAGTCGAGCTCCCGACTATAGTATACCCGCTACTTATTTAAATAAATTTAAAAAAAAGGTTTTGCACGCTTTTAGGCACTTCCATTTTTTCAAAACTTAATCAGCCATTGCCACCTTTCTATTTGTCCAATCTTGTTACGATTTAGTAAGATAATAGGTAATAATAGTAGTTAACGTTAATGAGTAAAAAATTCCTAATATCTTGAACAGAGGGACAGACGGACATGGCTATATCGACTCGGCTGTTGATTCCTATTAAGAATATATATTTAGTAGAGTCGGAGATGCTTCCTTCTCCCTATTACATACATTGCAACGAATAAAACATGGGTACTTCCACTGAAATGTCAACCGAGGCCAAAAGCGTTTAATTGATCAAAAACCCATATAGGAGTATAGTGCAATTTTTTCCCAGAAATGTATTTAAGTTATTTGTGTAAGCAATATACGCTAGAAGAAATTCACTATGATGAACATATAGATTCTACATTGGAATAAATTCACTTTTTCTTTATTTGTGCCCATTTTCTTCAAAATTAATTTCCAAAATGGACCGTTTGTTTTCTATCGATTACACTAAGCAAGAGAGTTAAATTGTAACATAAGCCATTTTAACACATAGAAATATATTGAAAGTTTAATTTAAAACTGTTTTGATATATAATTTAACAAAAGAGAGACAGAAACAATTGAAATATATTGTGAAACAAAATGTCACGAGCGACAGCGATTCAAATCAAATTAAAAAAAAACACATTATATTTTTTAATTAAACAAAAAAAAATTTTAAGATAAATCAATGCATTACATTTTAAAATTAACTGCATCAACACATTCGTTTACGTTTTGCCGAAGTCAGTCTTAGAACTGGTCGAACTGGCCTTGGATTTTTGAAATTATCTTGAAAACGAACAATTGTCCAAAATCAGCATTTGCACCAAATTAATTAAATTAAATTAAATTAAATGAAATTAATTAAATAACAAATTAATATTTTGGCATATGTATGTTTTATTTCACTTTGTACAAATAAAATAAAAAAAAATATAATTATTGTAGAAGCTTTAATGAAAACTTATGTTGACACGGCTAGGTATTTGAAGGCTAATAACAAATATAAATAATACCTATATAAGCTAAAAGCAAGCTAATTGGTGTTCAAGAAAATTGTTGCTAAATTCTCTTTGAAATAGTTTGAAAGTAAGTAAAAATAAACACTTTTTTTATGTGAAATCGATATGGCACACATGATTGATTCACACAGAATATTGGCACAGACAAATTATGTCTAATAAATAATAGCAATAATTCAGAGTAAATAGTATCTAAGAGATTGCCTAGCGTGTTTTAAAGGCCAAACCACATAAATATGCGATAAGCCTGCTATAAAAAGATGCACACTCAACCACAAGCACATATATACATTAGTGTAGTCCCTTTATTTGATCAAAGTCAATATTTTTAACGCATACGGGCTAGTTCTGTTCATTAGGTCCTAAAGCACTCAGAAATAAATTTTTACCTCAATCGGAGTATGATAACCGTGCCGACTATAAAATTAAAGATTGTATGGGTACAAAAAAATTTTTGTTATTTTTTTAATTTTTTTTTTTATTTTGTTTGATTAGGTTACTAAAGAACTCAAAACCAAGTTTTCACCTTAATCGGAGTACGATAACCCATTCAAATTTGCATCGGAACATGAAAAAACAGTATTTTAACACTGATTATACATTTTTCGATGATTTTTCATGTTTCGATCTAATAAACAACCTAATAAACAAAATACAAAAATAAAAAATTAAAAAAATAAAAAAAAAATTTTTTTTGTCCCATACAATCTTTAAATTTTCCGATCCAAGTCGGCACGGGTTATCATACTCCGATTGAGGTAAAAATTTATTTCTGAGTGCTTTAGGACCTAATGAACAGAACTAGCCCGTATGCGTTTAAAAATATTGACTTTGACCAAATAAGGGACACCCTAATGTACATGTATAGATTCGAATATAGTTGTATGTGTATATTGTATAAGTATTTCTAGGCACATGCATTATATATGCAGTAGCTCTCTGCTAGCCAACCGCAACAAGTGCTCTCGGCAGCGTTGCTGACAAACTGATACACACACACACACGTGTACGTACACGCACACACATGCATTCACTTAGACTGACACGTAGACAGGTGTGCATTTAAACGACATGTGTCGTCTTCACACTCAAATGCACTTCAAATGCGCGCTGTGCACATTGCAACTGCCCACCTCCCTTTGCCTCCCTTAAGCCACTCCACAGATTTATGCCTTGCCATGCCTGGCCACAACTCGTACCATATCACCTTAACCCTTTCATGCCCATCCTTGCCCCTTTCATGGCTTGATGGCAACTATGGCCACTGCTCTGCCTTGAACACTCATGGCTGACATAAACTTCCGCATTAAGTCGACATTGAACTTGAAAATGTTAGTTACATGGTCGCGATACACACACACACACACGCACACTATCTCGTATCAACAATGTACACTGTTGCCTGTTGAAAGTGCTTATGTTGTTGTTTTTGTCGTTAGTTAGTCAAGTTGTTGTCGTTGTTTGTTCGAAGGTTAAATGCGCACAGCTTGAATCGCAATGACTGTAAATATTTAAAGATGCAAACTTATAGCATCATATTTAAGCAAGCTGGCAACAGAAACGTGCCAGGACATTACTGAAATCTGTGCAAGTCGCTTTGAGTCTTCGCACGTGTCCAATCGAAATCACAAGACCGAAACCCTGAAAAGTATGCTATACTTTTCGGCTTGGCAGCCTGCGAAATGCATAATAGACTAGCTAGTCAGCAGCGTATACGATTGGCAATCAAGCTAGCTTACTTGCATCTGAGTGCAGAGATATACGAAGACAGAGACAAAAACACAGACAGAAAGAGAGAGAGAAAGAGAGAGGCGAAAAGTGTTATTGTTGTGTGCACAGCAAATGCGGACTCTTAATGAGCTCAATGCAAAACTGTAGCTTGTTGTTTCGCTGTCGTTGTTTACGTACTTAAAATTTAAGCTGGCTAATTAACAGTGCATACAATTAGGTAAAAGCAACGACTAAATTCGTACTAATCCAGTAGTTGCATATGAACTAAGTGAAAAGTGAATAGTATATAAAAGAAATGCAGAGCAAATATTGTTTGATAATCACACGCAATTGCTTAGTTAGTTAAAATTAAACCTAAAAAGCTGTTTTGCGCTCTTTCTCCATCTCATGCTAGATTTTATGGAGTCTACTTCAACGCACTTCTTGCCAGTTCTCTGGTTGCTTTTGTGACGCGTAATGCCAACATTACGCATGCAACATTCTCGCCGCACGCTTATGGCGCCGCAATGTATACTATATGGCAATGTGCGATAGTTACAGTTACAGCTACAACACAACTCACATAAGGCATGCGATGACATTTTACTGCGATGTTGACTTCTACTATTTTTAATACCCTCCACATAAAAAACACGAATGGGGTATGACCATTAAAGTTGTGAAACATTATTAAACTATTTTCTAGTGAAATATTTTGCTTAATTAGTTCAATCGTTTTAATCATGTACCGTAATAACATATATTTAGTTGTTCAATTGTCCATGAACGGTATGTTTGATCTCCTACAACGAAGTAAAATGTATAAAAATTAATGCCAAGCTTTAAAATGTCTCCATCTTTAAATGAACTATACAAAATTGATTTGAGCTATAATAATTATTGAAAATTACATAATTGTGTGAAAAAGTAAAAATATTAATTGAGAAAATTACATGTTAACTTACCAACTGAACAAAATGAACGATGTGGTTATTGTGTGACTAAATTACATAATGACATAAATATCAAAAATGGATATAATTATACCCGTTATATTGTATTCGTTGAATTATAGTATGTAACAGACAGGTGATATCATCTCCGACCCTATTAAGTATATATATTCTTGATCTTTCCGTATGAGTGCCTAGATCTCAAAACTATAAGAGCTAGAGCAACTAAATTTGGCACACAGACCCACGCAGATGAAGTTTATTTAAAATTTTTGCCACGCCCGTTCCCGCCTTCGCAAATTGCGAAAAGCCACCACAAGCATAGTTTTTAGAATATTTTGTATGTTTTGATAATTAACGTAATCTATTATTTTAAGCTTTTATCCTACTTAATCGCAGCAAGATAACGGTAGTAATGGCTTTTTTTGAGTTGGTTAAATTTATTTAAATATGTAGCCTTTCCCACTTTTTAGCAAAGAAAGTTAAATTGAATATGATTCAATGACAAATCTATTTACACTTTCTCTATTAACACTCATATGTGAGCATTTCAGAGGGTATTTGCTAGTCGTGCACATTTTTACTAGCGTACATTTGCCTGTATGTTGCTTTTTTATGCGTTTTAAATTTATTTGTCGGCAGTGCTGCGACAGAGAGCCGAGAGAAGCCGCTAGCGATGGCGCCTGTCGTACGCACGCAAGCTTCCGGCCACACACACTCACATATATTTATACAATATATATAAATGTGTGTACACTGATATATACCACACACATGTGGTGCGGCAGCCTTAACAAAGAAATGAAAACAACTTGCGTGCCCGTCTTCATTTTTATTTATCGTGCAAAGTGATTGTGTGTAATTGCAAAAATTGCGTTAAATTATTTAACAAGCGACTGTTGTGAAGTGTGAGCGGAATACGGGGAGCGGGGGAGTGTGGGACGTGATTCAGGCAGGCATGTGAGAGCGAGATAGCAAACACATGTGGTGTAGCAAATTCAAATTCACTTTACACTTTACGCACAATGTGCAGGAAATTGATATGTGCAATAAATTGTTGACGACGCTCCAATTCAGGAAATTATTTCCACATAAACTCGGCAACAAATGGAATATCGAAAATGTTGAAAATATAAATTTGAATATGAATTAGAATTAGAATTTGAATATAAATTTAAGCTGCTGAGTTCTTAATAAATTTTATATGCTCTAATTGAATTTTCATTGCAGCTGTGCAAATGAATGCGGTTTAATGCGGGGCATTTGGCCCCCTCAACAACAACAACAAGACCAGCAACAACATCAATATGGAGAAACAAGGAGGTGTTATGCCGCCAGCGGATGTGAAATTCACTTTGAGGATATGAAAATAGCGCATAAACGAGCCATAACACATGAGAACAAACGGAAGAGCTTAAAGCGAGTACAAAATAACAGCAAAAGCAGAAACAACAAACTGGCAGCAACAACAATCAACACAAAACGCAACACTGCCAGCCAAAAAAAAAAAGAACACAACACAAGACAAAACCGAGTTAAGCCCAAAGTCGCAAAGAAAGTGAAAGCTGAAAGCCGAAACTGTAAACGACGCTCCGTGTAAACACTCAAAAGCTCGTTAAGAGAATACATCCTGTCAGTGAGTGTATGTATATGTGAGAGTGTGTTCAAGTGTCAGCCTGTGTGTGTGTGTCAGCATGTACCGACGCCAGCGACGCCGTCTGAGTGGCTCCATCTCACCTCTGCCAGGACATTGCCATTGCCATTGCCATTGCATAGTCGCATAGTCGCGCTTCCATTTCCGTCTATGCTCACTCGCCTCATTTCCGCTGCGGCTGCAATTAAGCGTACTAACCTAACCTCTCGCTTCTCTCCGCATCCCGCCACCAACAACAAAAGCAAAAACAGCAGCAACAAAATGGCCAGAAAGACTAACTTTAATGGTAAGTACCTAGAACAGCAAAAGTTCAGTCTAAATTTACTCACCTCACTCGGAGAAAGTTTTTTCAAAGGAATTTGCGACTTGAAAGTGATATTTTAATTTCGTATTGAAATTGCATTTAAAATTTCTTTAATTACAAGATTAAATGAATTCAGTCGAAACTTGCAAAAAGTTTTGTTAATCTTAATTAAATTTTTAAATCAAACGGGAGTGTGCTGGGATAATGAGATACTCAGCAGCGAGTACTTCTTTTACCAACTTAAGCATGGATGTTATCTTTACAATTTTGTGTTGAATTTTAAGATTAATTAAATAAAATAAAAGATTGAAAAGAGTTCGTTAATTTATTAATTAATTATTAAAGTCTGTAATTAAGTTAAAAAAAAATTGAAGTTTACTGGACTAAAAGAAACCAGCGGCTAGTTGTTATATTAGCATATGCTTTATTAATAAAATCACATTATAAGCTTAAAAAAATTAAGAAAATCTTTATTAAAATTTGTAACAATAAAATTTGTAATAAATATACCCGTATATTTATAAGGACTAATTAAAGTGTATTCGACTAAGAGACCCCGTAGCTTGTTCTTTTATAATTTATACTTGGAAGACATTTCTTTTATTTATGTTTAATAAAAAGATTAAATTTTAATACATTAAAAAATGTTAAGCAAATTCGTCAAACTTTATTTTAGATTTGCAAGTTTGCTAAACTAAAAGATAACAAAGGTAAACTTTCGTAATGAAACTAGATTTAAAAGTTATTGCTTTAACTATTCAAATAAAATCATTAAGACGTTGAAAAATTAATTTAAAATAGTGTATTCAATTTTGCAATTCTAAATAAAATTGTAGACGCTTCAAGCGAATGTAATCGATTAGGAGATACTCAGAAGTTGGTAATATTCTTTTTATTCTCAAATAATTTTAATGTATATAATAATTTTATCATACTGCTTACCTTGCAGATGCTCTGGATTACATCTACATAGCCAATAGCATGAATGACAATGCCTATCTAATAGCCGAACCGCGGCCGGACGATGATGACGACGATGGGGATGAGCAGCAGGATAATGATAACAACAACAATCATTATTATAATGACGGCGGAGATAGAGACAGAGAATTTCTGAGCACAGACGTTGGTGCCTTAGAAAGCAGTTCGCCGAGCTCACCACTTGCCACAGCAGCGCTGGCAGCGGCAGCGGCGAGTGCGTCTGTTGCTGCCGCAGCGGCGAGAATCACCGCAAAAGCCGCACATCGAGCACTGGCCACAGGTGCAATCGAACTGATCGATGTGGACGGGTCAACTGCTGTCACAGCCTCAATGTCGGACAATAATTACACCAATGTGGCCGTTGGCCTTGGCGCCATGCTGCTGAACGATTCGTTGCTGCTGGATACTTCAAATGACACGGCTCTGAGTATTTTCGGCGATTTGGTGAATGGAAGCGGGCAGCTGATGAATGCCAGCGCGGCAGTCAATGTGACGGCTAGCAAAGTGGACGAGGATGACTTCACGCAGCTGCTGCGCATGGCGGTCACATCGGTGCTGCTCGGCCTGATGATTCTCGTCACCATAATTGGTAAGTCGGCAAACGGATGCGGAACATGGAAAGCTCATTAGGACAAACTGACAGGGTAGTCGGAGCTAGAATAGACAGGCAAAAGCCAAAGCCAAAGCCAGAGCCAAAAGCCAAAGCTGAAGCCTAAACATAGACATAATTATTTGCAGCCTCCCCCGCCAATAAATTCCATGGCAGGCAGTCTCAGGCACGCGCGTGCCAACAAATCCGACGCGCCATTTCGCTGGGGAATATGGCAAACAATTCAATAAGGCAAACCGAATGACAGGCAGCAGCAGTCATAAGAGGGAGGGAGTCATCTGGTTTCTGTGGATTTCTCTGGGTGGCAAGCTTTTGCGCCCACTCAGCATTTTGGGCCGAGTTGCAGATAATAAAATACGCGTAACTGATATTTATGATGCTGGGACCATTTTATATTATTTATTATTATTGTTGTTAGCTCAGCAGTAGAGGCAGCACCACTCGACTGTGCTCGTTATTAATAAGGCAGCTCTCAATGTCATTGCCATTGTATTGTTGTTGGCAACATTCATTACACGCATTTAGCCATAAATCCGCTTGGCAAACAGAAGATGTTACAGCCTTCCTATCTAGGCAAGCGAAGAGCGAAAGACACGCCGCATTAAAATTGACAGACAATCAATCAATCAATCACAGTTTCAAAACACGCGAATCCAACAAAATTTGTACTCAACGAAAATTAGCATGAGAAGACTGTAAAACGGCAAAACATTTATTTGGCATAAAACAGTAGCGAAAGCAAAAGCAAAAGAGCGCAGCGACTCAATTTGATTTCATTAATTTAAGTAGATTTCATTTCATTTCATTTTGTTACATTTAAAACACAACACAAAAGTCAAGAGCTAAACAGAAAACAGAAAAATAAAACTCAAGCCAAAAAGGAATGCTCAAAAAAAGTGCTACATTTTGTGAGAGGAAGTCATGCTGCCATTAAAGCAGTCGCCATTTCCATTTTCTATTTGCCAGTCGCCATTTGCCATTCACATGCGTGCCTTGTTTTCTGCACTCATTTAGTATTCATTTTGATTTTCATTTAATTTGCGTTTATTTTCTGTTTTGGTTTTATGTTTTTTTTTTATTTTGTTTAATTTTGCTGTGCTTTTACTGTTCTGTCTAGTTTAGTTTGCTTTGCGCCCTCATTTCACGTTTTCCATTTCTCATATCTGTTGCCCTTGTCCTGTTGTCCATTTTTATTTCGTTTTTCTTCACTTTTAAACTTCGTAGTGGTTGCATTTGCTTTGAAAGCCGTTCTGTTTTGAGTGCCAACATTTAGCATTTAGCATATAAAAGGAAATGCTAATGAGTTTTAATGCCAACTTTAAAAGAGCAACGAATAGTAAACTTGCGCTCTCACTCTCACTTTTTTCTCTCTCTCTCTCTTCTCTTTGTCTCTGTACGTATTTGTATACGGCTTCAATAATAACAGTTTGTTGAATGAAAAACATGCTCGTTAGCATTTAAAAGCGGACTGTTTAACAAATTCCTGAGAACACATTAGCAGAGAATGAAAGCTGTTCTATTTATTTGTCCATTTGTAATCTGAATAATTTTCCATTCAAATTTCAATACGATTATGCAAGTTTATAATTTATGTTATCAGTGCATATGCTATTATTGTTATAATACTTTAATTTTATATTCAATACATTATTCTATACATGCAATTTATTCGCAGCTGTACAACATGAAAATTGTTTTTCTCTGTTTGCTGTCTTTTACTATGATCAGTTTTTGTTGCATTTCCATTCCTAAGATTTCCATGACAACTTGCTGCGATGTCTTCGTCATTGGAACAACAACAACAAGAAAAACTGAGTTGAGCTGAAACACAAACAGTTAAAGGGCAGAGAGGCAGCTTGTCAGTTTGCCTTCACTTTGACACTGAAGTGTCTAATTGCATGTGTATTCCTTTGTTGTTGCTGCTTCTGACATCCACCTGGGTCTCAGTGCATATATACATGTGCATGTGTGTGTGTGTGTGTTTGAGTAGTGAGTGTCTTCGCAGCAGACAGCAAATTCAATGCCACAAATTGCATGTCTTGCACTTGGGCTCAACTTTAACAACCTGACATTTCTTTTTTGCACCTTCAAGTGTGCCACAAGTAGTTGTGACAGTGGCAACACTGCCAGGCAGTAACAGACATCAAAGGTGGCGCCTCTGAGAGTGCTGCACAGCTGCACGGTCCTCCCGCTGTCAATTTGTGCCACCTACAGACCGACAGACCGACAGACGTCAGCTTTGCAAAGTTTACGACAGCGCGATTAGCTCATGTCGTTTATTTTAGCTTTTGTGAACTTTGTCTGGGAGCCACTCGAGTGCAGCACAATGTGGCAAGAAAAACTGGCTTGGAATCGCACTGATATTGGGTAGCAGTAGGCAAGTGTTGCAAGTTTAATAAGATTTTCATTTCATTTAGCCTCTCTCACACACATTCAACTTTGGTAATTTACAAAACTTTATCTGTTCACTGCGGTTGCGTCTCGTTTTCATTTTCGTTTCATTTCATTTCATTCTCAATGCTTTCAGTTCGCATCTGCACTCGCACTCGCATTCAACTCGTACTTAATTGAATTGCAAACTTTTCGCTCAAGTCAATTTTCGCAATTAGGCCGAACAGCAGCGGCAACAATTCGCCTCAGCTGTCATTGCCATTTCTCCTTCCACAACGTTATTTTCATCTACTTTTTTCTTTAACTTACTCCATTTGCAGGCAATGTTTTTGTGATAGCTGCCATTATATTGGAGCGAAATTTACAGAATGTGGCCAACTATCTGGTGGCCTCCCTCGCCGTTGCTGATCTATTTGTCGCCTGTCTCGTGATGCCCCTGGGAGCTGTCTATGAGGTGAGTACAATTCGTAGTTGAATCAATTAAGATTTGTATACCCTACAGCCTGGTTTGTATACAAGAACCAGAAATTATGTAGTTAGAAAAGATAAGTACTCCCAAAGTGTTTACAGCTCAGACTCGTAGTCTAAAAGTTTTGATTAAATAATTCAAGCTTTTAATAAACTTCACCCTTAAGTACTAAGCTGAGCATGAACTTTCGATAAGAATAAGAAATTAGTTCGAACGGTTTTACAGGACACAGTATTCTTAAATAAGTCAAGGTTCTGTTAGACTACAGTTCAAAGCAAAGATAAGAAAATATGAATAACAAATTATATTTCTATTTCTATTTAAGCGCTATAATATTACCGTAATTTTAGATTTTTACTACAATTTTAATTTATTATACTTTAAATTAAAATAAATACTAAATTTCGCAAAACAAAAAATAATAAAAGTTGGAAAAAAAAAATGGGAAATTTTAGCTACTTGAATCAAATTTTTTCCTAGATCGCGAAAGAGAAGTATTAATACAATGAGTAATCAAATGTTATACATTTTGTGAAAAATTCAATATAATTTATGAAAGATTCACAATTCAAAATATGTATGTTATGTTAACTAACATTTAAATTTATACATTAAACAGACTGATTTTTATACGCTAATAGATAAGAATCAGAGGCTTGTGACGGTTTAGTTAAATAAGTCAAGGTTCTTATAACTAAAAGCCAGACATATAAGTTAAGCCATGACTATTTGTTCAGAATATGACTATTTGTTCAGCCATGACTATTTGTTCAGAATATGGAACTGAAGAAAGAAATCTCAAGGGGCTTAGATGCTCATGACAGTGATTAACATTGTGTTTAAATATTTAAAAATAAAAGAATTAAACATTTTTTGTAGTGCCCAAGCAATTATATATTTATTTTAGTGCGTTTAGGTGACATAAAGTAGTTGATAACGATATACCATGTAAAAGTAAATATTTTGAGTTTAAGACCCCAAGGGATTGATCCCGTCCTGATGCAGTCGATTGCTTCGCCTAGTCCAATCCGCATATGCAAATTCCAGCACTAAGGCAACTAGACTAATCAATATTAATACAGCACTTGCAGTAAACGTTTGCTTAAAATAACTCAAAGGTAAAGGGAATCTTTCAGATGGCTCATACGGAGCCTGGGTCACCAAACCCATTTGCTGGGCATGGGAAAGAGCCATTGATATCCACTTTCGAACAAGGCCTGACTCATGGGCTATTGCCAGAAAACTAGTCAGTACATAAACTGCGGGTAGCTCCGGACGCACTTGGAACCTGAAATTATGGTTGACGGTGCAAAGTTTGTTGGAAGCCATTCGCAGTTTGGGTCGAGTCAATCGCTTTTGCATGTGGTTGAGTTGCATCAAGTTGTCCGTGTCCGCGATATAGGCATAGCTTTTATTTAGCCCAAAGAAATGCTTCTCTTGTGTTTTCTTATCCACAATAAGAATACGATCTGCTAGAATGTTTGGCAATTCATTATTTTCAAAGAGATGCAAGTGAGCGTTATCACCGATCATAATCTGAAGGCCACTGTTCAAAAAGGTCTGTTCATCCTCAATCTCTTCTTTATAATAGCCAAGAGTAAACGCTGTAATTAAGGTGCCGCCAATCATGCTGCCAATCATGAGATTAAACACTGTCGTCGACAGCTGAATAAACTTGTCTGGCAAACGCAGTCGACGAAATGCTCCATTGGCCATTTCCTGTGTGAATGTAATCCTTAAGCTCATGTAGAGTATCGCACCCAGGGATTTGTGTGGATAGGCCAGACGTTTAATCACAACATTCGCCAGGTAAATAAACATCATGAACATACGCAAAGATCCCTTGAACGAATTATAATAATATCTGGACAATGGCAATCGATCTGCCGATGGCACCACCAGACAAGTTCTCGACATTTTCACCATGCCACTGTATAATGCCACACTATGATTCCGTATCAAATTTACACCAATATCAATGGTACGATTGCCCGCAAGGCGCTGTCCGTTCAACTCAAGATCACTGCGATTCGCAAATGATAGAATATCCATTTTTCCATTGATATAACGCAAAAATGTGGTTAACAAGTATCCATTTACACCTCCCAAGCTGACGTGGCCATCGGTGAGATCTTTCTGATCCGTTGAATTGTACTGCAATGATGGAAATTAAATGGGAAAACTTGGCATTTTTCTGATTTCAGCAGACCTGGGAATACTGATTTACTTATTTAATCATGACATCTTAAGTGAAAGATTAATTTTTTGTAGTATATCGAGTTTTTCCAGCAAAAAATAATTATTTGATGTAGTCAGTTCAGTATTTCAGCAAACACTAAGTTAGTTTTAAATTTGCTTTGATTTTATTTCAATTCTTTTTTGGATCAATTGTAGCTTTAGTTTTCCTTTTCACTATAGTTTAGAAATGCTCGAAGAAACAGTAAATTGTTACCGGTAGAATAATAAATAAATAAATATTTACTAAAGCTGAAATCCACGCCAGTCCCACACCTAAACCAATTTACTAAAAATATGTTTTTCAAGCGCTCGTAAACTCAAGTAAAAAAAAAACAATTAAAATTACAATTCATTCAAAAAAGTAGCTGAGATAAAATTTAAGCAAATTTCAAACTAATTTGTTGTTTGCTGAATAAGTGAACAAACAACATCAAATATTAATTAATTGCTAATTGATTCAATTGTGTAAAATAATTTAATGAAAACAAATTTTAATTGGTATTCCCAGCACTGATCTCAGTCTCTTACCAAATAAGCTACAGGCATCCTCTCGTACATGGTGACCAGCCATCGATAGTTTCTCAACTTCATGAGTTCATGGTAATTGTGTCTATTCATGTTCTTTAAAAGGACATCTGTCAGTGGATGAATTATAACACTCGTTACGTAGCGATAGGACCAGGCTTTATATGTATTGTCTTGCTTAAAGATGATCAATGATTTATAAAATCGCCTTTTGAAACACCAGTCGAAGAACTCGGTTATCTGTGTGCTATTTAGAGGATCTTCCTGTTCCGACTGGTATATGAATACAAACATTAAGGTATCCGGAGTACTCAGCAACTCCTTAAGTATGGGATCCTTTAAGCCATTGAAGATTACCAACGCCAGAGTATCGGCATTGACAATGTTATTCAGGACACCAATCTCAGAGCCTGCGACAATTGCTGGACGACAAAGAGTATCCATAATTCGCTTTTGTAGAGAAGTGTTAATTACAGATCTACTTCCCAAACTCTGATTTTCAAAAAAGGTCACGAAAGCCTTAAATCGTGTCATCTTCTCCACGAAATTAATATATCGAAGAACTTGCTCAGTTTCTTCATCACTTTCCACCACGGGCTGCAGTTTGCACCCAATGTGGTTAAATAACCAGAGACAGAGACAGATACAAAGCCAGGCACACTTCATGACTGCAGTTGCTCAACTATTGTCCTGACGAGTCAATTTTGGAATCGATGTCGGTGCAATCCTTGTTTGCACAGTTATTAGATGCCATTAACGGGTCGGAACAGACTTGAACTTCTCCCCAGCGTGGCATCAATTTTAATAAGCCATCAACTTTTACGCTTATTTTATTGGCACTCTGAGACCCAGAGACGTAGCTTAATATTCTGGTTTTTTTTTATCTTTTAAACGCACACAGATCAGCCAGGGCTGGATTCTTGGACCGGAGTTGTGCGACATTTGGACCTCCTGCGATGTCCTCTGCTGCACTGCATCCATCCTCCATCTGGTTGCCATCGCCGTCGATCGGTAAGTAATTACATTTACAGTATAAATTCTGAGTATAATAAAAAAGGGAAGAAATGAGTTTAGCCAAAATCAACACATTTGATAAACGAGCTACAAAATCCACTTGTAAGCGACGTGTAAAACAAGCGATGGAAAAGAAAAATGAGAGTATCTGTCAATATATAAAGGGTATTGCGTGTGTGTGTGTGAGTGAGTGTCAGTTAAACGAATCGATCAATCAAGTTTTTAGCATGTCAAATCTCTTTACAAATCCACTTGGCAACAAAACGAAGCGCACATTAAGACACATAGCAAAAAGAAAAAAAAAAACAACACTTAAGGATTGTGAGGGGCAAATTGAGATACCCTTAAGAAATTTAAACCAGTAAAAAATAGCAACAGAAATGGAAAAAGTGTGAGGAATAATAATAATATGAATAGGACCAATCACAACTTGAAGAGACATATCATTACAAATCTGTCTGTCAAACTGATATGCCTGATTCGCTTATTATCTCGTACCCTGCAACCCATTCGAAATTGCCACTTCGCAGCCAACTGTCGACCATTTTACGACGAGTATAACGAACGTGTCCCGTTAATGTGCTTAGCCATTTAGGGTTGACAAATCCTTGGGCAATGTTTGCTCAGCTTACCTCATGCCGCATTATGGCTATATCAATTTAAAATAAAATCCTC
This sequence comes from Drosophila recens, assembly GCA_037043495.1. Taxonomy (NCBI): domain Eukaryota; kingdom Metazoa; phylum Arthropoda; class Insecta; order Diptera; family Drosophilidae; genus Drosophila; species Drosophila recens. The sequence goes on along the minus strand of JBAMBJ010001883.1, from coordinate 10,288 downwards.
AGTTATTGAAGCGTATGGCGTATGTAGCATGCCTCGCTGCATATCATCAATCAATTTGCAGCAAACATTTCAATCAATCAATCGATTTGCTGTGAAGCACAACAACAAACGTTAAACAAAATGAATTTCACTTGCAGCCCATGAAAAAGCTAGTATAATGCCATTTCGTTGCACGTGGGGAACAGGGAAGTACTACACGTATTCATTAGGAAAAGCCTTCCAAGACTCGATGACTCAAAGTCAGCCAATTTAACCTGCACTTGACGTCATTGCAACGTAGGAGCGAGAAAATTCAGATATTATTGTGGCAGCTTGTTGTGCACTTAGTTGCACGTTGCACGTTGCACATTGCCTGGCAATATTGGGGCAATTTTCAATGGTTTTACGTCTCGTATACGTAATGTTCATGTACAACTGAACGCAATGGGCCTCCAGGGCAATAATAACAGCAGCATCAGAAGCATTTTGTGTATTTAATGAACACTTAGCGCACCCCCAAAATTGGCAGGCAAGGCTCGTGAGCCTGTGTTAATCCCGGGACAACGTGTCGTATGCGCAATGTAATTTGAAATTGCCAAAGCGACGCGACGCGAGCGCTCGTTCGCTGCACTTCACTGGCTAATTTCATTTCATTGAACGACGACGCCATTGCCACCGCATGGCCAACAGCCACGGCCAACAACAGCAATATAGGCCCACATTAATTGGCTAATCTGCAGGTCAATGTGGGGCCAATTACACGGCCAGTTTCAATTAGTGCAGCCGGACAGAAAAACAAAGCCCAAAAGCAGCACAATAGCGAACTATTCAAATAAAATTCTATTTATTTTTTACTTGAATATTTTGCACACACACAAATATTACTACACATTACAATTATGGTGCATAAACCGACAACGGGACCACGAGGCGTATGCGTATTTGTATACTAGTTGCAGCTCATTAAAATGAAACCATGAAAATATTATTCGTTTTTCGCTAATTGATGCATTTGTGTGTAAATTTTATGTATTTGCTGCGGGCTATGCATATGTCGCTTGCGGGAATTAGATATTACTGACAAATTATAATGTTAAACAGAAGTTCACGCTGCAGGCTTTAAAATAATTAAATATTACTGACAAATTAGAATGCTAAGTAAATGTTAATGCTTTAAGCTTTAAAAGAATTCGATTGTACAGACTAATTAGAATGTTACACAAGTGTTCATGCTCAGAGTATCAAAAGAATTAGATATTATAGACAAACGAGAATGCTTAATAATTATTCATACTTAGTACTTTAAAATAATTAGTTGTTTGTAGACAAATATACAAAAAAAGCTTAAACGTTTAGATATAATAGATAAATTAGAATAATAATTAACAGTTTATGCTTTAAACTACTATAGAATAATTAAAATTCTTAATAAATGCATGCTTAAAAATATAAAATTATTGATATTAAAGACAAATGTAACATAGGCGTTCATATATTAAGCTTTAAATTAACTATAAATAAAATAGACAAATTAGAATGTTAACAAAAAGTTCATGATTTAAGGATTAAAGTTCCATGTTTTTGAGCCTGAGGTGGTCAATAAATTTGTCAGGTAGCATAATAGGAACATCTTTCCGATCCATCTGGACTTTTATGACTCGAGAGCGAACGCTGATTTGGCTGTCAATGGGCAAATTGAAATGCTGGCTGGGCCCAAATTGCCTGTCAATAAACAAAGCCAAGTGATGCTTAGATTTTGTATTGCATATCAATCAGCATTCAGCTCAAATGGCCAACTCAGAATTGCTATTGGTCTTGGTAGTCGTGTTGGTATTGTTGGTATTGGTTTTGGTATTGGTATTGGGTATTTGCTGTCAACTGGACGCCAAAATGAGTGGCGTATTATGATTTGGATGGAACGAACGCACTCAAAAGAATGCAAATGAGCAGCATGACAGTCCTGATTCGCCTGAGTGGCACCTCATTGTGTATAAGTACGAGGATGCTCTGAGTCTTGGGTCTTTTGAAGCCTGTCCAATTTTGTTGAAACAATTATGTTGCTGTAAGGGACAAACAGACAACAAATACACAGACACACTTTATAAAGTAAGTATTTGCTAGTTGTCACTTGATATTTAAAATAGAATTCAAAGCTTGCTTTCACTTATCACCAAACGGAATGAAAATTAATGTGCTTTTAAGCAAGAGGCCCATTTGTTGTCTGTTCTCATTGTTGTCGCAGTTAAAGAGACTGAAATGGAGTCGGAGGCGAAGTCAAAGGCAATGCCAGATCCGTTAGCCTGTACAGTGTACATTAATAAATTAAGTTTGTCAAACGGTCCTTGGTCCTGGAACTCTTGTGCCTGCCTGCCTGCCTGCCACCCGCATGATAAATAGTTTTGCTGAAATTCGACTACAATAATAATATTTGCAAGTATTTGTCGTTACGAGCCAAAGCCGAGTCGAGTCGTTGACAAGCGTTGACGACAGCGAGAGTACTCCTTTTGTTGCAAGCAACTCTGCCCCAACCAACGTTGCCAAGTTCATTTTCCATGTCAGTAATTTTTAAGCAATTAAGACAAAGTGCCAACAATATTTACGAAAATTGCGAGACAAGAAACAGCAACAGCAGCAACGGCAACGGCAAATGGAGAACAGCAAAACCGTGTCCAGAGCTGGCAACCCCAAAGAACCCAGGCATAAAATAAAAGCCTATGTTACGATAGCGGCAACAACAACAGCAAAATTACATTACAACAACAGCAAAAGCAGGAGAAGCAGAAGACGAAAAAAAATGCCGCATGGTCATTAATCTTTATGCCATTGGCGTTGCCATTGCTGTTGTTGCTGCCACAGTTGTTGGTGTTGCTGCTGTTGCTGCTCTTCCCGCTGTTGTTCTTGCTGCTGTTGCTGTCGATGGCGTTGTCAATGCCAAAATATATGTATATATGCACAAACACAACACTTATGGACCACACCCGCAGCTATGGCCGAGTTCTGCATAAATTACACGCTCTGTAGCATGTTGCTGACGTCATTATTAGTGCGAGCAAATGACAAATGCCACATGGAGCGACCTTCTGCCCGGTCAAACAATCATTTAAATGCAAAGTTTTTTTTTTGTTTTTTTTACATGCATACATACTCTTGATGCGACTTTTGGCTTGTTGTTTAACCCCCTACAAACGAGAATCCTTTACAGTATCAGTTGAAAAGCAGCCGCAACCTGCCAAACAGTTTGGTGACTGGTTATTCTTTCTGAATTTGCAATTGTTGTCACTATTTTTGTTGTTGTTGCTGCAACTGACATATTCAATTAAATTCCAATTAAGTTAACTGTGCTTTTTTTCGCCATAAATTTTTTTACCATTTAGCACTTAAAACGTAATTACATGTTAATATTCGTCGTCATTGTCGTTTTCAGTTTGTCGTTGTCGTTGCTGTAGACGTTGTTTTTGGCTTTTCTGCTAGCTTAATAACAACTACAACCGCACAGCAGCAATAGCAATAACAACAGCAACAACAACAGTAATAGTTGTAGTTGTAGTAGTAACAACCACTGCGACCACACACTGTCCCCATATGCCACACGGTGCCATGTGTAATTGTAATTGCTGTTGTCACACAAGAGTTTTTGCACTTAGTGCAGGTACACTGCATGCCAAAATTGCACATGCAGCAGGTACACTGCATGCCAAAAATGCACATGCACCTTCAGTGCATACCTATTAAATATTAAATATTTCTACATACCACTTATTTAAACATTTTTTTATTTAAACTGAACTAGTCCCTGAACATCTACAGCTTTTTAAGGAGTTAAGTATACAAATTTTAATATCAACAAACAAATTTCATTGAATTTAAATAGATAGAAATATATATTCAATACCTATCTTTAAATTTGAGCATAACATTTAAATTTTATAACATTATTCGCTAAATTTATACTTTTAAAAAGCTAAAAAATTATTTTTAAATTTAATTTTAGATGATTTTACGTTTTTACGTTTTGAACACAAATTATTTAACATCTTAAATTAAATTTAAAAATAATTTTTTAGCTTTTTAAAAGTTTACAATTTTCATTGAACTTTAAAGAATAAAAATATATTTTCAATGCTTACCTCAAAATGTGAGCTTTAAATTTAAATTATTTTAAAAGTTTAATTTACATCAGCAATTTAAATTTTGTTAGAAATTAAAATCGTTTTCCACGAAACTTTTTCAACATCGACAATGAAACTTAAAAATTATTTGTGTTAATTGTTTTAAGCGCATGTACTGATGGCAGGCACTGTGTGTCAGCAGTGTAAGTGCAAATGAACATTGTCCTCGTATTTTACATAATTTTCACGCTGTCTCTGGTCATTTGAGCGCGTAGTGCGCACTTAGAACCAACTCCATCTCCCCACTCCAAAGCACAACCCTATTAAGCTGACCCCCCTCGTCATGCCACGCCCCACAAACCGCCCTCGGCTGTGGTGTGCCCATTACCGCAACGTTTATGTGCAATTTAGCTGCAGGGCCTGTGCAAAGTTTTGCGGAGTACAGTCTTTTTTTTTTTTCTGTTCACACTGACACACACACACACTGCTGAGATTATTGTAGGGTATGTGTGATTGTATGTTTTAAAGGTACTCAGTATGCTTGATCTACACAAAAGCATAACCTTAATTAAATTGCTAGTTAAACAAACGCATTAAGCAGTATAATTAGTTTTCGTGCCTTACACATACAGAGACACACATAGAGAGTCAGACCGACAGTAAGACAGACAGAGAAGTCGCCTGTAGGCAGTTGATATGGAGGCAGTCAGTATTCAAATAACGCTTCATTTGCTTTTGCACATTTGATTTCACAAAACCGAAATGCCAAGATTCATGTGTTTGTATAAGTAAGGCACACACACTCACACACACACACGGAGCGCCTTTCAAACGGTTAATGAGACAAAATGGCAAGACATTCGACTGGCAAACAGAGGGAGATGGCAAAGTAAACAGAGAAGCCAAGCAATAAAACCGGATATGTTACTAAGACATTTATGTTATCTGCTAATGCCTTCACCCACACACGCACACACACATTCACTTAAATTAATAGTTGATAGAACATTTGCAATGAGGTGTTTGTTACATTTAGAGGCCGATGTTCTTCGAGCGTAAACTCAATGAACTCAACTCAAGTTCATAAAACAAATGGTAAATATTTAGTGTGTGCAACTAAAATGGCTTCAAGTGCTTTCTCTCGGTGTGTGTGAGTGTCAGCGAGTAAAACAGAGAGAGAGAGACAAAGAGAGAGAGAGAGACAGTTTGTGTGTATGTGCACTTGGGGCATATTCAATCTCGATTAGCAGGGCTTGACATAATTCTAATGATTTATGTATTTGCCAGACAACATTACAAAACGACTCAATCAATATTTGCCACACACACACTTACGCACACTGTGTTTCAGCAATAAACTTAATTATATGCTGCCTGAACCATGAATGGGACATAGAGACAATCAAAAGTGTGTTGACACACACACATAACTCAATTAACAGTTGCACTGTGGGAACTTTTTAATTTTTTTTTAAATTAAATGATTACTCTTATATTTTAAGCTACAATAATATTCCTATAATACTTAGGGTGATTTTTTTAATTTACATATAAATTAAATCTAGCACATGACATTAAATTCTTTACATTTTATTATTATTATTTATTAATTTGAGAAAAATTAAGAACAATTGTTATTTCGTAACTTTAAAATAAAAATTTGAAAATAATTGTTAATTTGCAATTTGTACTTTATATGTTGTAGTAGAGTTTTTTAGCACGACTAAAAGCAGTCTCAGAAGTAAAATAATTATTAAAATTAAAAGTTAAAATTTAATTAAAATTACAAAATAATAAAACAAATTTATGTAAACTTTAAGCTATAAGCTGAGAAGAAAAATTTTAAATTAAGTTATGCCTGGGATATAAAAATAATTAAAAATTGATCCAACATTTTTTGCAAAGATTGGGGAAAACCCAGAGAAACCCAATCAGATTAGTTAGAGACCTTTTGGAAGATCACTGATCCAATAGGGGAGAAATTAACGCAAGGTGATATATGATTTGAGACCTTTCAAATGATGCATCACATGTCCTTTAAGGACGAAATTAAGGATCCGACTGTTTTTATTATGTTTAAATTTCATTTTATCTTCTATATTCTGTTGCAGTAATATACAGTGAACCACCATAAATTTGTCAAATTTGCGTATAATAAAGATGTTTCGATGCGGGTTTCTTATATTAATCTTTTATTCAATTAAATCCCGTTGTAATGATGCAAAAAATTTCTTCAACCCATTAAGTACCCATCAAAAATTTTGAATTTTAAAAAAGTCAATTTTTCAACTCTTTACTTCGATTTTTTCCAAAAAATTCTCGCCACTGAATCCTGACGATTCACTCTTAGAATTGTTTGAAGACTTTTTCTGCATCAAAATATTTTTTGGAAAAAATCGAGGAAAAGTCGGTTAGATCGTCGTCGTCAGGATTCAGTGAGATGATATTAATTTAATACTACAGTCGTACACAGTCGTTCAGCAGTAGTAGCAACAGCCGGTCGCAACGTCAGGAATTACTAATTTTGTTGTTGACTAAAGTCGTTGAATTATCATTATTATTAAGCATATCAAACTGTACTTTAATTATCCCATTATTTAAATAAACCTGGGGTATTCGTTATAACCCGTTTTTAAGAAGTAATTATTGGCAAACAAAATACCAATTGATACTAAAAATATCAAAAATATACTAAACAACATTTATTAAAAAAATGAATTTTTACGATTATTTTTGACTTTTTAAATAAGAATTAAAAACAAAAATTAAATTTGATTTATATCGTATAAATTGAAAATAGGAGTTGTTGGCTGATATCGATAGTCCCGACTTAAATAGGAATTTTGGTGTTTGCCATTTTACTGTAGCATATTTCCTTCACATTGATTTTTTTAGTTGAAATTGAAAATGGAGTCTATTCCAAAAAAAAATGGCTAAAGTTTCCACAGTAAATTGCTAGTCAAAGCATACAAACACACACACGCACTCTCTTTCTCTCTAACAAAAAGGTCACAATACGACTTTCACTTAAAAAGTGTAGTCTATATTTCGGGTTAACCGACAAGTTTTTAAATAAAATGTCAACTGTGGCTAAGCAATTATAAGACCGAAACTTGAAAGCCGCAGTGGGAAATATTTCAAACATTTCATTTGAATGGTAAAGCGTTGAAACCACAGCCAAGATGAATTACAATTCTATAACTGTCACACAGCGGCTAACCCAAAATGTCTAAGTCTTTCTCCTTCTGTGTGTGTGTGTGGGTGGGTGTGTGTGTGCGTAATTTAAATTTCGAATTTGTAAAAGTCGCATAAATCAAAATAATGGCACAAGGGCTGGCTGGCTAGCTGCCTGCTGAATGATTAATCAGTGCGAGAAGTAAATTGAATTTCAAATAAATCAAATAAAGGACTGAGAGCTGGAGAGGTTTCCAAGACAAATGAACAATTTTATAGTCAAATTGAAAATACTGACCAAGTTACTGACTGCAATTGAAGCATACAAAAGCCACAAAAAAATAAAATAAATTGAACTGAAAGCACAAATTAAAATAATTTATCCACTTGCAATTTGCCGCAAACATTGAGAACTTTGCGGCTTTATTAAGTCAGAAGTACAATAGCTTTGCATATGTAAATATATAAATTATATGCAAAAATAAATGTATATATGCGTCAGTGTATGCGTGTGCGTTTGAGGTTTGCTGTATTTAACTTTGCGTTTAGCAGAGTTTGCTTACGCCGTGTGATTAATGGTCGGTTTTTGGCTTGGACCAAAACTTTTGCCACCGGAAACGAAACTTGGCCAGCAACCGCAGCGCGCAGGAAAGAAAGAGAAAGCTACAGTGTGCGAGCGAGAGCGCCAAAAGGCAAAACATGCAGCATAGCAAATAGCCAAAAACAGGCTAACAAACCAGCAAACCAACAAGCCAAACTCCTGACCCAAAATCCATTGTTGCTAAATATATTTTCACATTTTCGCAATTTTCACTGAGCGTGTGACTTTTTCAAGGCTCATTGGTCGAGGACAGCGGCTAATGATGCTGTTGCTGCTAGTTTATTTTATGAAATTGCAATTACGCAGTTCACAGTGAAAACTGTGAAAAGAGTGCGACTCGCGACTCGCCAACTGGCTGCCAATTGGCTGGACAATTATGAAGACCGTCCAACGTTTAAGCTTATTAAATATAATTAAGTTGCCACTGCCTCGCAGGACCCGCGGTGGTCATCGTGCAATTATGCAAATTATTTTTAAGGTAAACTGCATGTGCACTAAAAGATTCATAAAGACGGCGGCCACAACAAGGCGCAGGATGCGCCAGGACCCGAAAGCAGCAGCAGAGCAGCCAGACAGCAATCAACGCACTCGGCTGCATTCAATGAGGCTGCGTCTGAGCGTGGTCCCCACATTTGTTTACTCTTACTCGTACTCGTACTTGGCTTTTGTTTTTATGCCCCAGTGCTGCTCCTTCTCCGCCTTGCCATTTACATAAGTTTCATGTTTTTGTGCCATAAATTGCAATTGCTGCCCCCTTATAGTGGCTGTCGAGGCGGGCACGCACAGGGCATACACAGCACTCACAGGACGCAGCACACAGGACACAGAACACAGCACACAATACCGAGCACTGAGCACGGAGGAGACAGGACACAAGGCGCACGCACCAAACGGCACAGGAGACATATGCGAAGGGCCTGTAATCAACAGAAGACGCATCCTGTGCCAGCTGTGCGCCAAGTAGAAGACTTTGCCACACAAGAGACAAAACAACAACAAGCAAAACTGTATGCCACCAACTGATCAGCTATAAGTAACCCTATAATACAACAAAAATAAAATAACAAGATAATCATCAAGAAAAAAAGAAATATAATTTAAGGTTTCCATGCGAGCAAAATAGAAATTAAACAAATTATTTCTATTTTTTTACTTAAGTTATTATTAAAGAAAGAATAGTTTTTTAATTTGTCAAGCTTTTATTATAGAAAATAAGAATTTCTTAATGCTACATACATCGTTAAAAGTTCATTAAACCGATATATGTTCTCCACCAAAACGTTCTTTTCGTTTATTTAAGTTCGCTCTAATACTTACTAATCCTCATACTCATCTCATCCCGTTCCCCAATCCATTGCACCAATATTGAATTAATAAGTTACTAAACTTTTTTAGACATAAGCCTATTATATAATTGCATGTAATTTATTTTAATTAATTAAATTTAATTTTTACATAGCTTTAAGTGCACGCAAATAAATTACAAAAACTGATGTTACAAAACGTGTTTGTTTGCCTTTGGAATTATGTTCTATTATCTCAGCATTAGACTCAAAGAAACTAATATACCCTCAACTAGCTCATAAGGCACACGTGGAATTTATAGCACAATTTCTGCTCATATAAATATGTAGGTCGCTTGCAACATAAAAACAAAAAGAAAAAATAAAAGAAGGGGAAACAAAAGTAGCCAGCAAAAGCGAACTTGATAAAAATTGTCAGCCATAAATTGAAGAAATATAAAAATAGAAAGAGAGAAATTCACAAATTTAATATTTAGTCGTCCTTCTGTAGAAATCATTAGAAGTTAAGTTATTGCCCAACAATGCCAAGAAGTGATCCAGAGCTGTCTCCGGGTGTCTCTGTAAATGCCGAGCCTCGGGCCAGCACAACACGGTTACATCGGACAGCTGGGTGAGTGGAGGAAGCCAAGGGGATGCCACGTGTAGACCAGGGCTGCCATATCCGCCAAGGAAAGCAGCGCTGGGAGCTCGTGGCAGCCACGTAAGCACGTTTTAAATTGAATTTCGCTGTAAGGCAGGAGCCAGAGCCGTGCATGTCAGCATAACTGACGCATTGCGGCTGCAAGTGGACAAGCACATACGAGTAGCAAATAAAATGTGTGCCAGCATTAAAATGTTGCCCCTGTAACAAACAGACTTTAGCATTTAGACTCTACTCTCTGCTCGAGGGACGATAATATGTACGGCAGTAGGAAAATTTACAAGCCTGGACAGCATACGAGTAAAGAAAAGCCCTTTAGGGATGCAAACTATTTAACGCATTTAATATGCTAATTAATATTGGGTGGCTTTTAACGACAATTTGCATTATTATTATTATAATGGGCATGGTCATAAATAAACGCCAATCATAATGCGTAATAATAATAATAATGTTAATAACACTAGTTTACAGCCAAAAT